>JANIJU010000003.1:8077597-8095186 GCA_025504685.1 Leucosticte australis | reverse complement strand
TAATAATAATAATAATAATAATAATAATAATAATAATAATAATAATATTAAAGCATAACGCTCTACAGAAAATCTCTACAGTAACATTGGCAAATTAAGAGACACTACAGAATTGCATTCTGGCAACAGAGATCAGAATACAAATTGTAATAAATTTTACTGCACTGCTGTGGAAAACCCTTCAAAACCTCCTCACTCTGTATGATCTTACTGCTTCTTTCTTCAGTAATGTTTCTCCACAGAAAGACTAAATAATAGGTTAGGCCTCTCATTATCAGAATTTGGTGCAGTGTAATTCTGACAAGCAGAATTCTGTATCGCCTTTGAAAAACATATGTTAAGGGAGTATTGAGGAATAGAACTAGAGACACATTTCTAAACATGAAATAAATGGCTAAATTCTGGCTTACCTGCCCACAAACATGATGTGCAATAGTGAAGTATTTACATTTTGATAGTGCAAGATAGCTGCATGTTGACAAAAGCGTCCCTTCAATCTCTGCTTCAGATTGTGTAACTAATTTAACTTGGTTAAGATAGCACAACTGACCAGACATTTATCAAATGACACCACACCAAAACTTGTTTTTGTCACTTCTGTTTTTCCAGCCATAACATAGCACACGTAGCTCTAATTCAATTTCATTTTCATAGATTTTGAGTTCCTGCTAACTCCTAAGTATAAAAAATTCAGACTTTAAAAAAATTATTTTAGAATGGCAAGGCAATATGTTAATCCCAAGGCTTCTTGATTATTCTCAGTTTTTGCTTAAGATGTAATACTTCCAACCAGATCCCAAAATGTTTTTGAAAATGTAGAATACCCTCCCTTCTTTGGCAGAAGAGAGCACTGGGATTTGAGGGATTCCTAATAATACTGTAGATTAAGATGGGATTTTCTGTTGGTTCATGTTCAGTTGTTTATCTCCACAGCCCAACAGAGAGGGGATAAAATCTATTTTGAAAATGAAGGGAAAAAAAAAAAAATCAATGCAAACACTAGATTCCCCTGCAAGTTGATGTATACAAGAGAAAACAGAAACAGCTCAATTATTTGTTTAAATATTTTTCTAAGATACCCAGAGTGAATTTACTACACAAAACCCTAAGGAATGAAGCCGCTGCACAGCACAGCTCTTGAAGCCTTTCCTTTTACTACTGGAGCTGACCAGCCAGAGAAACCAGCTGTATGTCCAGATCTTTAATTGAAATCTGCTGCTGAGGGGAGTTGCTCTGTCCTTTCAGCTGGTTCAAATGGGGCTGCCTAGCAACTGCAGAAACAAGTTTCAGCAAGGCAGGATGACACAACCCACCACCGCCTTTGTGGGCACAAGTTTGTTGAAGAAATGTATTTACTAGTGGGACCTCTCCAGACAAGGAACAAGAAGCAGATGATAAATAAAATATAAATATGACTATATTAATAATATGCATTTTTAAATGCCTGGGTTTGAGCTGACTCAAATCAGCTTTCCATATGTTGTTGACAAACCCATGTTTTATTTATCAAGTACACTTTGACAGAAATGTTAATGTAAGATATGAACCTGCAGGACAACTGGATCAGCCATAAAAGTACCAATAAAACCTCAAGTTAAATCAACCAATGAGAGATTTAATTAATCAAATTTTAATCAAAATTGTATCATTGCATCTGTCTGTAACTCTGAACATCAAAGCACTACTTCTGTTTTGATAGCTGAATGTTACATTACTCCAAACCAAACTTCCCCCACATCTGAATTTTTCATATTCTTCTTCTGAAATAGACACATTTGTGGAGTGGTAAAATTGAGAGCTGATGTCAAAACTCAGGGGGTAAAGGGTCACGCTGGGTAAGATTCATGGGGGTACATGAACACACAATACAACTTCATTCATCATGAAAACATACTTGCAAACTACAGGAAAAATTTATGCAAAACCATCATGATAGCCCTAATTCCAGAGGGCCAAGATGAACTTTGCAAAATTATGTGCTAAACGAAGGTAAAACCATTCTGAACTTTCAAACATAAAGAAGTTGCTTGAATAAAGGAATAAGGAATGTCACAATCTGAAGTTTTGAGACTCCTGAGAATGAAAATCAGTAGTGTTCAAAGAATTAGATTCAATATATGCTTCTAAGAGTACAACTTAGTAAAAAAAAAAAAACTTTCAGAAGCAAAATTATTTTATACACTTGTCTTTAATGGTTTTCTACTTGTCATTTAAGAATAATAAAGGCACTGCTCCTCTACAATACACATTTATACCATCTCCTCATTATCACAACCGGATAATGAAACAGTATCTAAAAATGAAACAAAATCATCTCAAAAGTTCAGCCCTCCTTTAGCAGAAAGTCCTAATCAGGAGCATTTCTTTTAAAGATTTACAAATGCAACTACAATACCAATATTTGTGGTGCAAACTCGCATCTTTGTTCTGCTCTCTCTTGCCCACTCTCTTTTTGAATTTGCAATGAAAGCTAAATTAAGTCTCAGGGGCACTGCACTACTAAACAAAGATCTCTTCTAGCCCATTTTGATGGAAGTAAATGTACTCAGGAGGGAGATGTACTCAGAGGCTAAAGTGTCTTCCCCAAATTCTCTCATTTTTGCATAGAACTCCTTATCCCACTTCACAATATCAGTCCCACCGAGTCATACACTTGCCCCTCCTGCTTCTAGTCTTATCTCTTTCTCAGATAGGTAGCCACATGAATGTACTGAACTGGAGTAAATGGTTTTTTTGCAGACTTTGCTAAGCTATTTCAACATTTACATGATTCTTTTTGTATATGTATTGAAAAATAACTCTTTTCTAATACTTACCCTTTTCAGAAGTGAGACAGCTATTTGAAGTGGATATATCCACAGTAGAATCTGAGCCCTATTATGATTTAACAACAACCCAGTTCTGCTCTCCCAGTGCTGTCCTAACTGCTATTGTTAGTTAAAACAAAGTTCTAATGCTTCCTCAACTTCAGCTTCACTACCACACGATCTTAAATTGTAGACATGTTGTAATATACCTCACTATATAGGATCACAGCTTGCACTGGATGGGAAAAGAAAAACAAAACAAAACCCAACCAAAACCTGAACTGTATAATCTATTTCCTCCTCAGTGATGAAAACAAACAACTAATTTAAAATTTTAAAATATCAAAGTACTGCAAAAGCAAAAAGCCAAGACTGTTGCATTGAGCTGACAAGTCTATTATACACCCTCATATATGTCACTTGAAATGAGGCATTAAAGATTTTAATAAACACAGACTAGTGGATATCTCTTCTATTGGACGCTAAAAAAAGCTTGTTCATGCATATTTAAAAGAATAATAAAAATAAAAATGATAAGCAAAGTAACTTTTCATCCAACAGAAAAATAAAAACTGTTTCAGAATTACCGATTTAATCCTGGACTCCACATAATACTAAAGAAAAACTTCATTTTTCAGCTCTATTTTCTATCTGTGAAACCTTAGAAGTTTGCGGTACGTCTATGTTTAAATACTTTTGACAGAAAAGTCCTGGTAAACTAAAGATGTCCTAAGCTCACTTATGAGATGTACATAATACAACAGAGACTCTCATGTTTCTGTATTAGTTTGCAAAGCTTATTGTAACACACAGGATTCTCCTTACTTTTTGCAAAATTCTAGCGCTCCTGTCATTCCTGCTGTTCCCTTTTTGTATGTCTGGTTAGTTCTTCAGAGTTTTTCCTAAAATTTGTGCATTTTGTAAGAGCAGAGTCAAATTCAGCGTCTAACCACAAGAAGTAAATTGAGATATTTTACGTATTTGTTACATAATACTATGCTTTATTCACAAATCTTACTTCAAAAGCAAACCTCTTCTACCAAGTACAGCCATTTAAAATTAATGGTAGACACAGAGACTGTATACAGATTACACATGCAGGTTCAACACCAGGTCAGTAGCGACTGAGCAAAATAAAAATGCCATGGCACTTGGTGGCCTGCATGAAATAAGCTGGTGGTGTCAGTCCAGTCCTCAATGGACTTTGTTCATTAGAAAGGAAAAACAAACCCCACCACAAAGCACTAATTGGCACCCCTGTTGTCACTGTCAGCGGCTAGGCCAAGGTTACAACAGCCTCAGGAAAAGGGTCCTTCAAGGTCACTGTGGAGGCACAATAGGGAAGCAGCACGGGAGACAGTGAGCTCCAGTGCCATGGGCAGTTCAGCTCCCTGACCTCCACTACGTCTGCACCAAACAACATCAGCCTGACAAGGACTTTGCACACCAGCCACCCCACCCATGCAAATATCTGCATGGCACAAACCCCTTCAGGAACAGATCCTAAACCTCTGCAGGGTACAGATCAGTTAAAGAATATGGCATGTCAGAAGGCACTTAAGAGCAAAACACCTAGGAAAGTTTCAGCTGAACTGACTGACAAAATTTTGTTGCACAAAAGGCTTCTGTTTGTTTTCCCTAATGTACAAGATGCTGACCATATCTGCAACAGAGGAGGAACTATCATCTGCCACATCAGTAGAAACCATCATGCAGAACAAAGCAAATTAAACTGCATAACTCAGTATTCTTTCTTGGTTTTCTTGTATATGAGTAGTTGCCAAATGCCACTAAAGAAAGCATTAATGAGTGTGTGTAGTTGTGGAGTACTCTGGTATGGAGATTCACCTCCAATCTGCCTTTCTCATGACTCTAATGAAAGATGTGGAAGGACCATGTTCCAAGCTCACCTGTAACACCTCAATAGTTCAACACTTCTTATTCTATTGAGTCTGCCAGTGCCCCTGTTATAGAAACAGGTCACAAAATTAACAACCACAAAGACCAGAAGAATATGAAATGTACTGAGAAGCAGCCAGTAATCAGAGAGCAGTGGAGATGGGAATTTAATGCAACACAAAAAATCTAAAAAGGTGAACTGCAATAAAACCCCAAACCAATAAACACACATTGCAACAACTGGTTAGCTCTAAGAGAAAAAAATCTGATATACAAACAGGATTGGAACATGGCATTTTATTTTCACTTTTCAATCTTCATTAGAAACTAAAAAAATATGTAGCTATTAAAGGAAAATTTGTATACTTGGATGTGCATATATCTCCTACTCTAAATGTTTTCCTGAATTCACATAATGGGAAAATAACATAATTTAATTTTTAGGAGACTGATCAACACAATAAATGTATCAAAATACCACCTATACTCTCACAAAATATAAAACATTTATATACACACATCTAAAATCCAAAGTCTTTTCAGTTAACTTCTTAAACAGCATGTAAAATATTAATTGTTTAGTGCTCCTTAAAATATCAACAGTTCAGGCTCCAGGCACATACAAAAATAGTCTTAATCCTTAAGTGAAATATAACTCCTAAACAACTCATATTATTCCTGACAGTAAACTAAGAGTTCATCCTTTGTCTTGGTTCCACAGTGAAACATATAAAAAAATGCTATTTTGGACATTATGAAAAATCACAATATGCATTTAATAGCATTTGTTTCCTGGAATTATTTTATACCGCTGCTCATTTGTGCCCAAAAGACAATGCAGGTTAAGACTGGCTCAAAATAGGATGCATTCCTAAATATTTCAGTAATAGCACAAAGACTCTGAGACACATACCCTCCTCTAGCTCAACTGATCCTGTGAGAAGATGAAATAGATGTTAACGGATGACAGCTTGGCACTCTGCCTGTTTTATGCTTAGGACTCACAGAAAATTCCAGGAGGGATGTGGGAAATCAAGAGATTTCATATAAATGTACCTCCTACACTTTCAGTGTAGTTTTCTGAAAATTGAGATCTTTTTCTTTTTGGTCATGGAGAGTTCTGCAATTGTTAGGTTCTGTGATGAGCTCTGTGGGGCTGCTATAGAAAGAAAAGTTAGTCAAAGGCATATACTTAAAAAATCACCCTGGTCTTGGAGAAATGGAGAGCATACTAAGAGCATTCTCCATTTCTCTTTTTCTTTTGAGCATGGAGAGAAGATCTGAAGATATTTTTTCTGTCTTACAAAAAATATTATGTTGCAATCAGATAGGACATTATTCCTTGATTACCGTGCATTTCCAGCATCCCCAAAAGCTAAAATCCATGTAACAAATCTGTGGGGGTTTTTTTGAAAAACATCAACAAAAAAACCAACCAAACCAACCACCCAAACCCCACAAAACAATCAAAAACACCAACCAAACAATCCCCCCAAACAACTAATAACAGCAAAAAAAACAACAAAAAAAACCCCCAACACCCCACCCCCCAAAATCCCACACAAATAAAACAAACAAACAAGCCAAACAAACAAATTGAAAGATACCAGCATAATCTTTTACCAGGCAGGAGAAAGAACAGGTGCTGGCAAGCAAGAAGCAATAGGGAAGCAGAGATTCAACTCTCAAGCACCTCATCTATTTCCAAGGCTACAAGCATAAAAATGTCATGGAGGTACCTCATGGAGGTGTAACCCAGCCAGGATTTAACAAACTGCTTATTTCTTCATAGCAGCATATCCCAAGCAAAGCAAACTAAATGAAACAAAAGGTTAGAAGGAACAAAATAACTCTGTAACACACAGGGATGTATGATGTGCAGTTTAGGGAATCAATTATATATTTCCTAACAAGTGAATGAATTTCAGTCACAAGTACCTTTCTTGGCTGAGCTTTTCAACAAAAGTTACTGAAAAAAATTCAGAAAAAGAAAGAGGAACAGAAAAAGTAATAGAAAGATAGGGGAAAAAAATCTAACCAAACCTAATTTTATTTGATCCAGAGTTGAAAAAGATCAGTTTTGGATGTATTTTGCAAATGACATTTCAATTTCACAAATTAGTAACTTGGCTGAAGTGCAGTGAATGCCAAGCTTGTACAGACAGCTTACATAACTGTATATGTGATGCCCTGACTTGCAGCATTCCTGGGTAGCGGAGCTCTGGGTATACACAGTGAAATGAATGGAAGTGGATGTCTAATGATAGTATTTAGCTGAATACCAAATAGTTTGAAGCCCCATTACAACAAATTTACATGCAGCACCAAGTAACTGAAAGCTGTACAATGAATACATTTATATTGTATATTTGTTCTTTTATTTGTTTTTCTTCTCTTTTTCTGTTACTTACACTTCTCTCTTTCTTTCTCATTTCCAACAGCAGGCCCACTGTAGTTAACTCCACCTGCAATGAGTGGAAATTGAAAAGTCCAGCACTTTGTCGTACAGGACTGTTCACATCAAATCCCCTTCCATCTCCTCACTCTTCTGTTTTATATTGTTCTTTTCCTTTACATTTCCACTTACTTCTTGAACATAACTCTATTTCAAAACAGCACCCTTTCTATTCAGTTTGTTGTTTATACAAATTCACCATCCTTTTTTTCCTCCCAATTTTCTCTTGCTCATGATTAAATTCCCTCTTGAAAGCATACATTTCTCTCTGTCAGTTTTATGATGCAGCTGGTGCAACCTTTTTCTCCCCAATTCTGTTGAAACCTGAAAGTAGCTCGCTGCAAAAAGTCTTATTTAGTGTTCTGTTTTCATGGCACTTCCACTAGAGTTCTTAGGAATGCTGATTTAGAACACATCCTGGCCAATTGTATTTTGGAATTTTGGCAACTGCAAATCAATGATATACGAAGAAAGTGACTTTTGCATAGACACCTGAATTAGGACAGCACAAGTTTTCTCCCCTCTTATCCACTGAACCCAAAACTGATTAGTTCTCCCATTTTCTAAAAACCACTGGGCTGTAAACAGCCAATGAGAACATATTGCACCTTGATTTTTACATAAGACGTCCCAGCAAAGTCTATTGGAAATTCAATTTCAAAGACATACAGCTCTGCAGATATAGATTTCACTCAGTTGATATAATTGACTGTAGTATACACTTGGTTGAAATATTATCACATATAGTTTCTCAAAAAAAAAATCTTTATGTGGTTGTTGTTGCTTCTCTAAATTTGCATGCAATACCTTTCTTTCTGTTATTTTAATAATATATTAATTATTAATTAAATATTGCCTAAATTATGGAGATTACTAGATACTTTTGAAGTTTTATTTTTAATACTGTAACAGCTGCTACAGCACTGGTAATGCCTTTCTTATCGACCAGTTCTGAATAAGGAGTTTATTTTCATAAGCAAGTAGAATTTCTTTACAAATTGTAGTGGAACATGATGTTGACATTCTTCAAGCCATGGAGTAATCTGTAGTTTAAATTACTCTCAGTGGATGTTAATCAACCATATTTTGCCTCCTCTGACATCTTTGTTTTAATCTTCCTCTTTATTCCAACTGCTCATGTGAGAGATTAATATAAACTGAATTTTCAAAAGTTGGCTATGGCTACAAGGAAACTAGCACTCTAAATAAAATACATAGATTTCTGAATGAGAAAATTCTGTGGAAGTGTTGCTAATTCTTTACTTTTTCCAATGCAATATTAAGTGCTATTGTCCCAGTATTCTAGTGGGTATATCTAAAAAAAGAAATCTGGTGCAGTACTGCATACATTCTACCTATAGTACTAATATTTATTAGAGGTTTCCATACATTAAACAAAACAGTTAAGCTGGTATTTCATGTATCACCTTTCCATTTCTATTTGTATTCCTATAGAGAGTGGTTTGTGCAACTAAAAGGAGAAGTCTGGCCTGCTGACAGGCACTTCCAATGACAGGACCTGTACAGCTTAAATAATACACTGAAAGAAAACAATAACAGGTTTAATATAACTTCCTGAACAAACTAAATTATTTCTCCTTGGCCACCAGTGGAACTCTTTTCAAAAAGTGTCTTTTCTTCACAAAGATGATATCAATGTATGGTTTTGTGCCTTATTAATACTTGTCTTCTCTAATGCCGTTACTTCTCTGTGCCACTAGACTGTGCTGCATTTGTTTATATTTCTGCTGCCACTGCATTTGAGTATCTGGCCTCAATTCCTGTGCATGGTCTCTCCTTTCAGTTTATTCCAGTTACTTTCAGTTCATCCCAATTAATTACCAAACACAGTTCATTGTACAAATATTGTACAAAGTCCCCCAAACAATATGAAGTAAGCAATGCTTTTCATAGCCAGCTGATGCTTCACTCTTCCAGACCTGACAAATATGAAAAGAAATAACAGAGAACCTGTTTCACTACTCAGCCAGGACCTGAAATGTAATATTTATTTTCATTTTCCGTCCTGTTTAGAAAAGCAAAATCAGTGCTGCACTGCTGACAGGCACAAATGATCAAGTAAAAATGTGCTAGCAGGGAAGTCTTAGGATTTCCAAAATGGGCTTCTGTGGCAGGCTCTCAAATCAAAAAAGCTGACTGGAAGAAATTTACCCTCACCTAGTAAAACTAGATGTATTTTTCAAGAAGAAAAGAGAAGACAACACACATTGAAGTCTCTAAACAACACTTTTAATGAAAATAGGGTCCTTAATTTTGTTAAACTCAGTTTTATACAGTTCATATATAGTAAAATCCCTCAACTGTCCTTCTCCAAAAGATCCTTACTTCCAATAAATCTTCTGAAAAACTATTTGCTGAGCACTTCTCAGTCCTCTAGCTAAACAATACATGCCACCAGCTTTGGACTGAGACTACAGTTTCCAAATATCTCTGAAACAAGTGTGCACTTTCAATGTGTAATGCACACTAAATAATGTAGCCTTTGAAAACTATGCAGGTGAATAAAGCCTATCACTCTTTACCTCCTGTTGTAGTGGGAATAATAATTTAAGTCTTGTTTATTTATAAGCAGCTTTCTCTTTACTTCTTACATTTGAAGTTTATTTTAGGAGAACCATAATTTCACTTGAGACCAACAAAATGTAGTATGCTACCCACTTGACAGCTCATTATTTTGACAGTAGACCGAACTGCAATTTAATTTTTTTGCCTTCTTTTGATCTGTTTTTTCCCCCATGAATGTCTTGGAAAAAAAACAAAAACAAAAACAAAAACAAACCAACACCCCCCCCCCCCCCCAAACCAAGAGAAGAAACAAAAGAAACAAAAAAGGAAAAACACCAAACACCAACAACTGAAACTTGCAACAAATGGATTGCTTGTAAAGATGTTTTTCCTCTAAAGGATTGCTTAAGAGGAGGGAAAAAATTAAATGTAATGCATTTCTTGTTTAGAAGTGTCACTCTGAAGGATAACTTCACTTATGAATATCATGGATTATAACATGAACCAGAAATATGACTCCTAAAAAGAGACATTTTGTTATGGAAAGAGTTTGCTTGTCCAGGAAACCTAAGTGACCATGGGTAACAAAACCAAATGAGTTAAATGTGAAATCACTGAGGAGCATCTGTAAGTAGACAGAATTTTATAGACTGACTTTGTAATAATCATTGAAATTGCCCTTAAAATTATATTGCTCTTTAGCCATACTTTAGCACAATATTACCATATGTAGCATATTCATGCATAAATACAATACAAATATATGTATTTTCCTAATCTTTTCTCAAAGATCTTTCCAATCTTTGCTTGGCCACTATTTACTAGCAACAACACAGCAGTGCATAAATACAATACAAATATATGTATTTTCCTAATCTTTTCTCAAAGATCTTTCCAATCTTTGCTTGGCCACTATTTACTAGCAACAACACAGCAGTGAGCATAAGCATAAACAATTAAACAAAGTAGTTTATTGGTAATTGGCAGAAGAACAATGTTTTTGAAGACTTTTTATGTGCTAGCCTGAGCAGAGAAAACATGTATCATATTTACAAACACTTCTTTCCAGCATAAATAGCAAACAGCTGTATTCAAACACTGAAGAATAGCAGACAGTGACAACTGGAAGGTGATTTTACTGAAATTTTAGAGCAAGAAGACTTTTTCTAATTTGGCATGCTTCTTATGATATTGATTCCCTGTGGCCTCTATAATCATTCATGCTGCTTACAATCTCAAATCATTGGGTTTCCAAGGGACACAGAACAAGCAGTCTTAAATTCAGCTTGCCTTATTACTGTGAATAGTCCCATAAAACCTAACTGAACTACTCACATATACAAGACCCATGACAACTCTTCATAAATGAGTTTGTCTGTCAAGCAAACATAATTACTTGATGCTTACTCTTTAATAAGTATGTGGTTTTAAATGGCCATGATCCAGATAAACATAAATTTACATTTTAAAAATTATTGCATTTTTGTGCAGTAGTAAAAGTGTAGATCCTCCATTAAAATTGTATACATGCATTTTAATTGGCAATTCATCAAAATAATTCACAATTAACAGCAAAGTAACAACGTTTATGTCAAGCTAAATTAGCGTAGATACTTGTAGCAGAGGCAGAAACAGCTGTTATTCTGTTTGCATAAACTTCCAGCAGAATGTGTCTGGCAAAGTTAAGCACGAACATTTCTGCTTCATAAAAAATAGTTCCAGGACTGAAAAAATGCAGAGGGCCAAATGTCTCATTAATAGGACCACTCAAGTGAGTAAGCATTGTTCAGTCAAACAAGGACCAGGCCATCACAGCTGTACTGTATTCTCAATCCTGTGCATAAATTAGAGTTTTTAATACGCTCAAGAAACCAATATCAGAAACAAACAGGGAAATGGCACAATCCAAAAGGCACCTTCTGTCTGCCACCCCCAGTGACACTGTGTGATGTTTTATTCTCCAAGCTGCATTGCAGATTTTGCCAGACTGCATACAGAATCGGAAGAAAAAACAACATTTAACTTTTTTTAAACACAGAGCACAAAGAACAACATTTTGACATCCATAGCTAGTCTATGAAAGTCATTATGGAAAGCCCCAACTGTGCTAAATGTACAAAGCTGTTAAAATTACTGTTTAAAGAAACTGATTTTAAATTCAAATGTATCAGTTTTTTAAAATTTACACTTTGATTTAAGTTGATATAACAGGTTTATTACAAAGCTCAACAGCAAGTGATCTAAGATAGCAACTTAGAACTGCAAAAAACTGTATGACCACTAACACACCACTGTTATCTCATGATTGTGTAGCAATGCTCAGACTTTATCTTTTTCAATTATTTGAGTTTTGAAACTGGAACAACTAATATATTTAGCACAATTTACCATAAATGTAACACCTGTGATTTTCTTCATTAAAAGCAAAATTTACAGGGTCATGGGTCGAAAGGGCAGGGTATGGACTGCAAAAAGCCATTATACTGCTGTACTGATAAAGCTCATTTCTATTCACCAGATGATTAGTTCAACCAATATTTACTCCTCTGTGCATCTTCAGCTACAAGGTACATTCTTCAATTTTGCAGTGCAGACCTTAATTTCTGGGAACTCACTGCACTGCTTGTGAGGTAGGAATTTCTTGGATAACTTGGGAATCTTTCACCCCTTTGAATTGTTTTCCTGTATCAGGTAACCAGAGTGCACACTACGGCAGACCCTGTGTCCTGAAATTGTTTAATAAAACTCAGTACTGTTGAAGGTATACCTTACCCACATGTTTTTGAGGAGGCAAATGTCACTATGATATACAGCCATACCTTCCATAGCGCCCTAAAGACTTTCACCAAATTACCACAAGTGCATTTTAAACAGGAATTATGACTTCCAGAATTCTTGTCTACTCAGAACATTTTTTTCCTGATAGATTCAGTCCTCAAATGCCAAAAATAGTTTTTAACCATAGTACACAATTCAAATGACCTCTACTACTGCACTGTCAAATTAAAAAAATCATACCAACTTACTGCTTGCCACTGGATTTGTAAAAGACCAACAGTGGAAGTCAGATATTTTCCATACCACAAAAGAGAAATTATTCTCAGCCAGTCTTCCATCTATGAAAAACAAATGTAACTAAAAAAATTATATTATATTATGCAAAAATTCTTATAAAATATCTATATGCTATATAGGGTATTAAATCATATTGCTATCTGTTGATGAACTTTCTTTATATACTCTCCTTTGATCCCCAACACTGTAGCATATTACAATTAAAGATAAATGGAAGATACAGTATGGAATGTAAGTACGACCCAGTGCTGAGGTACAAATGGGCACTTATGCTTTTCCTTTTACTTTTGTTCATTCTAGAGGAGTGTCACTGTTTGTTGACTATGTACAGCTGTATTTTTATTATGTGACACAGTTTACTACTGAATCACGATTTTCAAAGCATTTACTGACATTTATAAAATTTTACCTGTGAAGATGTAACACCAGAAACTTGTGCTTTATCACATATCAAGGAGTCCCAATGAAGTCAAATAACATTATTCAATTAAGGAGTTGCTAGATGCACTACACTAGGAGGACAAATTGGTTTTACAATGGTGGGGTAAGGTCTTAAGTACTTTCTTTAAATACTCAATGCAATCAATGTATTTTAGAATATTAATGTTACATACTACAAATAGAGACATATTTACTTTTCCTGGAATAAATTGCAAAATAAATTTCCTTTGGGGTTAATGAGTCTATAAATATTCCCTGCACTCATCTACTCAATTAAGGAGAACTTCTAAGTGAGCCAGTCTCTTTGTATGTGTTACTTAAGATCGCTTAGAAATACTGCATATAGAATTTGTCTGAGCACTTTTTTAATTTCTTACAAATATTTCAGTCATGCTAATATAGTACCTATATAATATCATGCAACATGCATTATTGCTCATCCTGACACCAACAAGAAAAAAACTACGCAGAAAACTCACTTAAATAACTTGGCTTCAGGGGGGTGTGGTGGTCCTTTTTGTTAGAATGTAACAAAAAAGCTTTTAGTAAGAGTTTCAACTAAAAGTTTAAATATTACTTTTGTAATAAGTGAAGTACTTGGGTACTAATGTCACTTTCACAACTCAGATAGATAAAATTACAAAATTGACTTTTGTACGTGTATGATTAGCATGTTCCCAGAATAAACAAAGATATTTTGACACTTTTTTTACCACAGTCAACCTTCCACGTTTGTGTAACAGCTGCATTATACACAGAACTGACTAATTTTTAATAGCTTTAAACTTTACAAATCATTTTAGTAAGAAATAAACTATAAGGAAAAATGTAAGTCTTCTTTTTCAGTTAAATAGCACAATCAATCATTTTAGCGCTTTTTCTGTTCCTTTTCTAAAAAATATACTGAAGTACACATTCTAGGTTCTTAACTCCCTCACAGGATGTTGCCAGGAGTGGGACAGATGGAAGGAAGACTGTGATGAATGCTCACTGTAAATTTCTTTTACACCTATGTTTGCCTCTAGAAAATACTGGTATAAAAGTCATCAACTACAAAAAAATTCCATTTTCCATTCAGAGGGAAATATGTGGACCTACCATATCAACAAATGCTCAGTGCCCTGTATATTGCTCTGCTGTAATTCAGTATGGCAACGTATGCTTAATGGGATTGAAATCAAGGTTTCAGTGCAGAACATTATTTTGGATAGAACATGACCAATGATGGTAACAAGAGCTGAAAATGTTAGCTTGGCTTCCATGGGATGGGACAACTGACAGTCTACTTGACTGTCCAGTGCTTGGGATTCTGCAGAAATATCCAGGCTACGTATTTTCAGGCACTTTCTGGCCTCCATCTCCAATATGGAGCAGTAATTAACCACAGCAGCCCCTGTACATCCCACATCCCAGGTATGTTGTGCTAACTTGGCCAGCCACATCTTGGAAAGATCATAGCTCAGCTGGGGAAGTTTGAGGGAACAGCTCACATGTTCAAGACTGAGCACTTCCTCTTTCAAACCAACTGCAAATACAGTTGAAAACAAGTGCACCCTTACAAGAAGGCTCACAGCTCTCTAAAAGCACCAGTCCATGGGAGATCACAATCTCTGAACTGTGACTCTCATTTATTTCCATTATTTGGAAAGCCACAGAGACAGATGCTCAATTAACTTGTAATGCTCCTTTTTAATTGAGGTTGTATGAAGGACTGCTCTTGCCTTGACACACACCTGTTGTAAAACTTTGCTCTACTGATCTCTTGCACATGAGTTTCAAATAAGAATGAAAGTTACCTGTTTGTTTTTCTCCTCCATCCAGCCCAGCCCTTTTTTCCCCACCTGTAAATTCCCTATTGAGTAAGCATAAATACAATGCAAATACTAATTTGCATTCTAGAGGCAGAGCTGCACCTCTTCACAGTGGCCGACAGCACAGCTAAAGGGGTGGCAGAGATGGCTAAGGAGCTGGAGCAGATCCCACAGGACATGTAACCAGATGTGCAGCAAGATCTGCCTCCCTCTCCCTGCCCAGCACAGTTAGACAACCCTGGGCCTTGTTTAGAAGGAACATGTCTGAGGAGACACCTCTCCCTTGTACAGGCCACCCCAGGGCAGGGGAGGAGAGGCGCGGGAGCCACGGCTTGTGAAGATGAACTGCCCACAGAAAGGGGAGCTGGGGCTGCTGACCAGGGGTCACTGGATGGGCACGTTTATAAAAACAGCCCCTGAGATAATGACCGGCTTTACTCAAATTGGAGGCGCTCTGGTGCACAGAAAAACAAAGAAGGAGAGAACCCAAACAAAAACCACAAACAATACCAAAACCCACAAAACCCTATGCTCAAACAAACAGAAAACCTCCAACCCAAGCTGCAAAGCTGCAACAGGGGCCACTTTACAGAACTGAGTGTTTTCCCTTGTTTCCTGTCGCTCGTAAGAAAAACAAACACTGTTTAGCAAGTTCTTGTTAGATGCCCCACAACCAACACCCTAACAAAGAACGCGGGGGGAAAAGAAGGTCTTTTTAAGTCGATCTGTGCAAATGTCATAGCTATAATTCTTTTAAAGCCAATTACACACGTGTGATTTGTTACCGCTGTAAACACATGCTGTTACAGGAGATGACATCAAACAAGCTGAAATTCTAGCTAGAAGTTCTTTATAGTACGTGCGTGTGTGTCCCATCCTTAAACGGAAGATCAAGAAATCTGCATGCAGTGCCGCTGTCAACCTCGAGCGCGTCCCACTCCCTATCAGCCCTTCTCCTCCGTTCCAATACCCTGATAGTGACTACTTTTTGTCCCTTTTACCAAGCCATGGGTGAGGCAAGCAACCGCTCTGCCAAACTGCGTGATAAAGGGCAAGGTGGAAGATGGGGGGCGGAGGAGCTGCGTAAACCCCCGGACGCCCGAGGCTGGCCGGGGTTGTTCTTGCCCCCGTGCCGGTGTTCGCCCGGCCTGGCGATGAGGCCCAGGGGAGTCTGGTCCTGGGAGTCACGAAAACAACGCATTCGCACGTCCTCCGCAGCCCCACACACCCACTCGGGTGCCCGGCGTGCCAGCACGCAGCCTCTCTCCAGCCCCACGGGACAAGCAGCTCTCCATGCCTGAGGGTGTCCCGGCGGTGACGATATTCTGTTCTCCGGCGGGACCCTCACCGAATGAGGCTGCAAGCCCTGGAGGAATCTCTCCCGCGCTCCACGATCGGGCTGCGCCGGCAGGACAGGCTCGGGGACCCGAAGAGACCTGCGGGCACCGGGAGGGGGTTCTCGGGCAGCGCAACCCTTGCCGCCCAGTTAGCAACCCATGGGGAATGGGGGCCTCCAGGCGACGTGCCGGATGGGGAACAAAGTCGAGATAACTTTTGGGAAGAAAACGGGAGCCCCTCTCCGTGCTGGCAGCGACCCAGGACCAAGCGGCAGCGGGCTCCGCCGTACGGGACACCCGCCGGGCCCCGCGGACAGCTGCAGGTGGGGACCACAGGCACAGACACTGCCGACCACCTGAACCTCCTTTCTGCCTGCCGCCACTGGCCAGGGCGGCGCTGAGCTCCCCGGGACAGATACGCGAGGGGTGTCGTCCACCATCTGCCACGGAAGGCTCCTCGCTCTGGGTCGCAGCCCCGCGGGTGCAGGAATCACACCGCCAGTAGCCACGCCGGCGGGCGGGCACGATCCATCAACTTTCTCCCCCGGACCCTCTCCCCCAGTACGAAACCTCTTCTCCATCTCGTTCACCAGCAGCTTCCCCAAAAGAGAGCCGCCTCCCGGCCCGCTTACCTCGCATGGTGTTGGTTCCCCGCTCCGCGCAGTCATGAAGCTAGGAGCCCAGGAACCGCACCGCACAAATCCCGTCTCAACACCCGCGAAGGTGACGGCGGCCGCAGCTCTGCTCCGCCGGGAAAACCATACCTCCGGGGCGGCTCCGCGGGGCGCGGCTCCGCGGGCTCCCCGCCGCCGGGCGCGCTGCTCCGGGGCGGCCGCCCCGCGACTGCCCGCGGCGGAGCCTCTGCGGGGGGCGCCTGGGCGGCCGAGCGGCGGCGAGGGGCTGAGCAGGGGAGGAGGAGGAAAGGAGTTACGTTAGAAAAAAACAAGAAAAACACGCGGAGGCAGAAGAGAGGGGGGTGCCGCGTGGATGGCAGAGCATGTGCGCTTTCACATGACAACGGCGCCCCTCAGCAGCTCCCCGGTGCGGATTTCCACTGCGCAGCCACAGCAACGCACGGAGCGAAAATGAGACCCAGTGAGAAAGCGGCAAAGAGGCTTATAGCGGGGGGTGGGCGGTGCCGCCGCCGCCGCCCCGCCCGCTGTCAGCGCCGCCGCCAATCGCCGCGGCCCGCCCGGCTCCGCCGCCGCGGGTGGCCCCTGGTGCCGGCGCTCCCGCCC
>JANIJU010000003.1:8042644-8077197 GCA_025504685.1 Leucosticte australis | reverse complement strand
GACGCTCTTCCGATCTCATCGAAAGGATGGAAGGTGCCGCCGCCGCCGCCCGCCCCGGCCCGGCCCGGCCCGGTCCGGCCGCGCGGGCTCCGTGGGCTCCGCGCCGCAACTTGTGCTCGCCCTGGGAGCGCCGGCGGGTCCTGCTCGTCAGGCGAGGCTGGGCGTGGTGGTGCAAGGATGGGACCGGCGTGAAGAGCTCTGGAGCTTGTGGAGAAAGGCAGCGGGCGCAGAGAATCACCCCGTGTGGCGTTGTTAGTGAGGAGGCGGTGTCTCCGGGGAGAAAGGCGAAGGCACTCGGTCACCACGGCGTGACCGTCATCGGAAAACTTCATTTTCCGACGGGAATGGGAAAGTTTTGGTGGTGAGTCATTTTCTCATTAAAGAGTGAATCTGGAGGTCGAAAGCAATTTGTTTTCTGGTGTAAGACTAGCAGAAGGTTCTGCAGAAACCGGTGTTTCTCCGGCCACCAGATTTTCACGACTCACAACTCTTCCCCTGATTAACTGATAGACAAATTGATGTTCGTCCCCAAAAAACCAAAAACCCAACCAAACAACCCCCTCAAACAAACAAAAGAAACAAAAAAAAGCAACAAAAACCACCCCAACAAGCAAAAAAGACTACGGGATCTTTTCAATTACTGTTTTGTTTGGGTTTTTTTTTCCTGTATGATAGATCATGGAATACAATCGGAGCTCAGTAAGACATCTTAAATACAAGTCCCTATTATGAAGGTTTACAGTTCCTAGCTCCAAGCCTAAAATGAAAAAGAAAAAAAACCCCACTGATTTAACTAAAATGTATCCATATGAAGTAACTATATCGACACAATAAATCAAAACGGGATACATAGTTTGTCCAGTTTAATTAAGTTTGGACGTACAAAAATAGATTTATTTGTTACTACATGAATTATCAGGCTAAGTTCTATTAGGTCTGTTTTGCAATAGATCACAGGTATGATGTCTTTTGCTGTCTTACTATTTATTGTAGGAAAGATACAAAGTGAAGTGCCCTCTGTTAGTGCAAACTGGCAAAGCTTTATTCTTGGGGAACAAGGTTACAGGGTTTAGAGGAAACAAGTTTTTGTGGTTAGGCTGTTTCAAGCACCTGTTTGAATTGCAACTGACAAAGATATGAAAGAATCAACTCTGCCAGTATTGCAAATGTCTAGATTTACTTGACCATGGTGAATTTTAACTGCATTCACTGTAGTGAAGACAGGGTCAGTTAAAAAAAAAAAAAAGAAAATTCTTAATTCTTAAGATACTAGATGGTCTTTGTATTCCTGACTATTGTATTTATGCAATTTTTATATTGCATGCAAAGTTGTTAATACTCATGTAGGACCTCATCCAGAAACTTTCACCAATTACTTGGCTTTTATTCTACTTATATCAGCACACCTTTCAGTAACAGTTACGTGCTCTCCATCTTTTCACTTCACAAGACATGGAATTTACAGTGGCATGTTTTCTTTTTAATTGGGATTTTAGCAGATGTGGTTGGTGGCAGTTAGGCTTGCCTCCAGGATTCTCTTCTATGGGTTTTCCCACAAACCATCTCTTCAATCTGTTCCTCCTGTTCAAAAGTTTTTGAGGTAATTGCAATAAAACAACTCTTACGCATCACTTTGCAAGGCATGTTAGGAAGTCTCATCTCATAATAGGTATAATTTACCTGGTTTTTAATATGGAATTTAGTGGATAGTGCTTATGGCTCTTACAAAAGCAACCAGGAGAGATTGCAGAGATTCCACCTACTTGTTGTATTGGAACCAGAACATTTCTTTTTTTTTTCTCCCTACTGGAGATTCACCTAGCAGCAGGAACAAAAGACAGGTGGATTTCAAGAGGAATCATGCACTCTCTTTTCATATTATCGAGATATCTTGTTCTTGGTTATGCCAAAATGATTTTTAGGTTAGTTTTCAAGCTGCATCTTAACACCAATCAAAACTTTATTAGGTAAAGAACAAGCTATCTACTTGCTGTGCTGTGCATTCAAAATACCTTACACTATTACAGTGGGTTCTGGGTCATCTTTATATGGGATTTGTGTGGTGCTTTTGACAATGGAGAAAAAAACCCTCATTATTCATTCTTTGCTTGATTTTGATAAAAAGCTTTTTTCTTTTTCTTTTTCTTTTCCTTTTTCTTTTTCTTTTTCTTTTCCTTTTTCTTTTTCTTTTTCTTTTTCTTTTTCTTTTCTCTCTCTTTTTTTTTTTTTTTTTTTTTTTTTTTTTTTTCCCTACAAAACCCACATAATTTGGGCCTTGGAATTCATTTACATTTCTCACTACCATATCAAGTGGCAATTTTTATTTATGCATTTTCATAAGCTTTGGTAGACATTTAGTTTATTCATCTTTCTTGTTCCAATATAGTATATGTACAATGATGTCTGAGATAACTTCTTCACTAGCTAGAGCAAGTTGTTAAATTTCATTTTTTTAAATACTTATAATTAAATATTGTCTACTAAATACTAGTAATGGTGGTGAAAGAATTAGACATGTTATAAACATGTGTGAACTTCAGTGAGAGCCAGACAAATTACAAGTACTGTATTTAAAAATACAAGGCTGCTTGAAACTGTTATATGTTGAAGCAGATAAACAACACACAAGAAAGCCACATGATCTAAAGTAATACAGAAATTTAGAGAATATTTAAAAACTGAATGCATATTTTCAATAGTTAAATAAACTGAGTAGTACAATTTAGCCCACTGTTCTTCAAAGATGTTAGTTACCCTAGGTTTCAAAGAGAGCCTTTTCAGGTTTTTCTCATTTCAGGTGAGTAATTCAGAGAAGTTTAGAAAGCGTCAGACAAATATAGTTTAAATACAACTAATAATTTTTTTGCTTCAAAATATAAACTAATATTTTATGGCTAAAGAGCTATATTATTGTTTTTATATTTTCACTGCAAAATGACAGTGAGGAATTGCTTTTCAGAATATTCAATTTCATTATCATCTTTCTAAGGCTCTTTGGATCACAATCTTCTAAGACAGTATTTAACTGCTACATACTTTTATCATTTTAATAATTTGCAATATGTTCATTAGAGCTGTAGCAAATTATGTCTAATTTAGTTGCTTCATTAAAAAGTACTGAATAAACAGTCAAAACAAACTGTATCAGGCAGGTCCCATTTCATTCTCCTGGGTATCAATGGCTAATTTCTGTTGGTATGAAAGGAAGCCAGATGCACCCCATAGTCAAAATTTATTTCTTAGATTCAATAGGATTAGCATTGGTCACAATTTTCTTCATTTCATTTGTCTACAGCTTCATTGCCAGACATTCCTAACTTCATGTAAGTAATAAAGATTTTCCAGTTTTTCATTTTATGACTTTTGCACAAAGTTATTGACAGACTCAGGAATATGAGCTTCTCTCATGCACTCTTCACTTTAGATTAACTTTCTGAAATTCTTCCTAACTCATTGTGCTGCCTGCAATCTTAAAACATGCACATTTTGTGCACTATATTGTCTTTGTCTCCTATAAAGACTTTTAACCATTTTGCAATTTTACACTGTTTCTACAACATATTATTAAATTCAAAACTCTGCATTTTTTTCCAAACTATTAAATTTATTTTAAAAGCAGCCCTAGAAAATCCTAACACAATAAAGAATGACATTTAGCAATTGAAAAATCTTTATTCATGCCAATTTAGTTTTAGAAGCTAAGTATTATGCATGACAGGACAACCAGTAACTTGAAAAAATTGAGTGAAAAACCATGCTTGACCTTTTCCTATATCTTGTGAAATGAAAAGCAATCCCTAGTCACAAATAAAGAAGCTCAACTCCTGTAAATACTTCATGACATCTATTTAATTCTCTATATTCTTCCCTGCCTTAATGGCAGAAATTGTATTTTGACTTCCCCTGCTTTACATACAGTGTCAATCACTGATCATTTTAAAAAATGTCCCAATTGAACATATCTTGGAACAGAAATGGATACTAGCTGAGATACTAGATTCCATCATCACCTCACCCCCCCCCCCCCCCCCGACAAAATGTTCAGCACCTGAAAAAACTGTCTGTTAAGGATATAATTGCTGCATTAAACCTAGAACACCAAAACTTTGCAAATACATTTTGGATTCTAAAACCTAGCCAAGGAAGGTGCTACATTTGACAGTAGCACCTATGCCCAAGTAACCTGAAGTTTGCTCTAGAGAAACTACAGCATATCTGAACATTGATGAGAGAGGAGGCAGCAGTGAAAGGCTGTCTTCCTGCAGCAACAAGCCTGCATCCACGTTCTCCATCCTTGGAAGGTCCAAGGGTTCCTAAGTTGTTTTGAGGCAATCCAAGACCAAGAATGGGCTTCAATGAAGGAGATAGAAAGATAAGAGTTGGAAGGGATATGTGAGCAAAATAAAGTGCTGTAGGAAAGAAGCATGAGGCAGAAGACCTGCCTTCAATCAGTGCTTCAAATCCTCCTGGCAGCCTCTGAGGCACTAGACACTATAGCCTGGGAAAGAGACTCTGAGTATCTTCAAAAGTATGTTGCTCTCATGAAGTAGTTTAAAGTTTAAATGTGAGCATGTACCATAAGCAATAATTTTTTCCTTTAAATGGATACTGAACCTCCAGTTAACTATTATTTTGGCCTCATGTAAACAGTCTGATTTTTCAAATATTTAATATTATTTCACTGGAAAGCTGCAAGCCTAGCACACAGTTATTTTATTCATCAGGAAATTAATTAATTTTCTGGTGGAATCTCAGTATTCCTATTCTTACTTATGCACTACAGTTTTACATTATAAAATCAAAGAAGTTCAAAACCTTGTCTAAATTCTTTTTCATTGTATGCAAAATCAATCGCTATTATTTCTGAGCTAATATCTGCTTAGAAAATCATAGTATTTAGTATATCAGAGCTGGTTACACAGTTTTTAAAAACGGATCTTTTGCTACGAGTAGCATATTAAAAAAATATGCATGTTGGTAATTCTCTTCTAAAAGAGGTAAAATAAAGTCAAACAGAAATACTGTGTATTCATTTCAAGACAGAGTATCAGTGAAACTGGAATCTTGGATATAATGGATAACAAGAAAATGAATGAGAAAAATTTAGAGGGCCCAACATTTTGGACTTTATAGGAACAATGAAGCATATTGACTGAGTAATCCATAACATTCTCTTGATCATTCAGTTGTTTATTATTATGTCACAATAAGTTAGTAGTACCTGCAGAACAAGGCTGGTGGTAAAAGGCTAATTTGGACTAAGCATTTTTAAAATGGCTGTATTCCATGGTTTTGAAATGAAAAATATGTATTTATTTCTAATTTTCACTCAACTGAGAAATATTTAGATTTCAATATGTTGCCCTGCTTTCCACTTTTGGGGCATTCATATCTGATGTACTGTTTTAGACTAACCTGGTGTGCACATCAAGTCCACTGCTAAAGACCATAGCTTTAGCTGTAGCTCATAGCAATGGCTGAAGTCCAGGATGCTTAAGGACTTCTCTTCAAAAGTGCCTTTTCAGTTTTTTCTAACTTTTCTCTTCCTTCCTTCCTTCCTTCCTTCCTTCCTTCCTTCCTTCCTTCCTTCCTTCCTTCCTTCCTTCCTTCCTTCCGCCACTTCCGCCACTTCCGCCACTTCCGCCACTTCCGCCACTTCCGCCACTTCCTTCCGCCACTTCCTTCCGCCACTTCCTTCCTTCCGCCACTTCCTTCCTTCCGCCACTTCCTTCCTTCCGCCACTTCCTTCCGCCACTTCTGCCACTTCCTTCCACCACTTCCTTCCTTCCTTCGTAACTTCCGCAACTTCCACCACTTCCTTCAGCAACTTCCTTCTGCAACTTCCTTCCGCAACTTCCTCCCACCCACCCACCCTCTTGATAACCTTTTCCATCACAGAATGTGCACCTCCTCCATGACAGTATTCCTGACTTCTATACAGTTTTTATTTTTTTCCCCTGCTATGTTTGTAAAGAATAACTACACCAAATCAATATAAACACTGTAGGGAATAACTGTACATATCGGCATTATAGATAATCCAAATACTTTGAAAATTGTATGCATCAGTTACTTCCTATTTTTATAGCAAAAAAATAAAGTTGCTTTCAGCATAGCTAGCTTTAAAATTGATATCCCAAAGTACATTTATGTTCAAATAATTGGAAAAAATATGCTTAAATATAAACAATCAGGCTAGGAATATTCAAAGTGTCCATTACTGGCCTAGTTTATGAAACAGATGAGAATATAATCAGGTTTTTGAAAATACACATATTAAAAAGCAGATTTTTTATTTTTATATTAAAAAGCATATTTTGAAGAGATAAAAGAGCTTACAGATAGCTTACCCTTATTTTTGGCATGATACATTTACAGGCCCATGCAAAGCAAACAAGGTAGTTACCTCAGATAACAGAAATAATCTCCAAAAGCAGAAATTACTGTTGATTCTCCCCTTTCATTTAAAAGAGCTGTTTCTCTTATAAAGCTATTAGCACCATTTTAATTTATGCAGTTAATTTTTCCATCCAGTTCATAGGCCAACCCCAAGAGGGAAAAAAATAGCCCCAGCTCTATCCCTTATATAAGGCAGGCAGATTTAACAAGTCTTGATCTGAGAAAGTAATGCAAATGCTTAAGATTAAACATGTGTTTATGTGCTCTTTTTGAATTAGAATCGGTGTCAGAATGCTTATTTAGCTACAATTCTGATATTAAGAAAATCTTCTTGTGTTGGCTGACCTGCTACAGAAAGTGGCATTGTTTTGAATGTTCCTTTTGTTTTATACATTTATGGTAAGATATATTGAATATATAAATATTTGTATGAGAGACATAGAATAGCTAATAAACATTTTATGTCTTATTTCCAAAATTATTTTTGCAATGCCTATTGTGATAAGATATGACTATGACTAAGAACAAGAGAAAACTTCTAGATACAGTGAAATAAAAACTCTGAACCACTCATACTTGTGAAAAGATGCACACAGATGAGTTCTCATAACATATATTTGAAACTAATAAATGCTGGTATAAATTGAGTTCTTGGCACATACACTACCCCATGCTATTTTTACTGTGTGTCACTACAACATGAAAGTAGAAAATATTTAAATAATTCAACTATTAAAGACGTTCCAACTATTAAAGATGTTGGGGCCTCCAGCCATAGCTGGCTGATAAATGCACAGGTTGGACAAAAATAAGCAAGACCAAGGAGCTAATATTCCTTTAAATCCTAGGTCTCCAGGACAGCCACTTGCACCTGACAAACTGCAAATGTTCTCCACTGGTATTTTCAGTTTAAATCCCTGGAACGGGAAAATATAAAAGCCCACTAGGACACAGTGTAGCATAAAGACGAAAGCCAGTTTTAAATGAAGTATTTTGGGTACTGGCAGCAGTCAAGCTGTGATAGCAGAAAGCTTACTCTGTGCAAGAAGTTTATTCTGCTGCATGGGCATGTTTAGCAGCCTGTTCTGCACTTCATGCTATTGTGAGGTGGCTGCTATGCAATGTTTTGCATAATACCTGCCATATAAAACGTATCCAATAGAGCAGAGGCACCTGACAGAAAACATTTAACTGGGCTAGAACTACACTGCACAAGACTATTTATAATACACATTAAACATGTAATTAAAGGTATATTATACACTATAAAACTATAAATGCATAGTTTATTCTAATAATTTCTGCCTATTGGTTATACCACTTCCCCCTTTCTCAGAACTTTTCTGGGTAAAATGTGGCTGGTCTTGAGATGTATGCTTTCTAGAAAGAAAACATTCACATGAAAGAAATGAGGCATTTCTGAAGGAACACTACTTGTAGTCAGACGTGTGCAAATGAAGAGTAAGTCTCCAAATGCCTACAGTTATTGCAAGATTCTCATGAAATGAAAAACTTCAAGACTGTTGCTGCTAATAGGACACAATGAAAAACCAGCAAATATCTCTCTTTGTTGTTAATGCCAGTGACAACAAGATCCTGGGTGCACCAGACCTGTGGTAGGTTGCCACTGCAATGCAGGGAGATACCTGATGTGTCAGAACGCATTAACTTTCTTGGCAGGTGGGCAAGGAATGACTGTACAAAGAGGTATTAGGTGATTAAGCAGTATGAATCATGACAGTAAGTTCAATTAACAGAAAGGATATAGAAACATATGGAAAATGTTCATGTAACAACAGCAGGGACACAATTTTCAATACAGGAAAAATAAGAAATAAAGGATAGTTTTAAACTCCTATATTCACAAATTAGGGATTTTAAGCAAAGATTAGAATTACATAGGGAAACAGAAAAGTACAAAAATAATTGCCTTGTTAACCACAACAAATTGAAATTAATGTAATGTTTTTTCTCCTGTTATCTTTCCAAATGTCTACCAATTCATAAATGCAGCCATTTTAGCTACACAAAGTAAGCAATTTACCTCAAGTGGGATAGAGACTCATACTGCTATCTATTATAAATATTAAAATAACTTATTTACAAGAATAATAGTAGAGAATAATTAGGAAGATAAGTACTAAGAGACACAGGGGCAGAAATTAAAAACAAATGGAATTAAGAAATATCCTTAAAACCACTCTATGATACCTTGGTGCCTTACTTGGTACTTCATTACATCATGTTTTGTATAACATGTTTTTTGTAACTCTGCCCATGATACTGCCCACGTTACTGAGATGAGACCAGGAAGAGGGAACACTGAGGGGGTAAGAGGCTACATAATTCTTCTTGTAAGTCTTTTGGGTTTTAGAAGAACTTGCACATGTTACGCAAGTTCTTTCTACTCTGTGCAATCACAGTAGTTTGACCAGACTGAAAATGCTTGGAATCCACAGAAGTTGTGATTTTTTGAAGGCTGATAACTGCTAAATTTGAAAAAAGATCTTAAAGCTTTTTCTTTCAGGTCTTGAAGAAGTCTATAAGCTGTTGAAATTTTTATTTATTTGCAAATAAAGAGTAGAGTGTTTGCAATTTTTGGAGAATAAGCATTGTCTTAGATCATTGCATGATAAAGTATGATAATCCTATACTTCTAAAGGCTTAATGGAATGTACAAGTACTATGCATGCATGACTTTGTATATATCAAAATAATTTTATAAAGCTTTATCTTTAGGAGAAAAATGAGTTGTCTTAGAAAACTTTAGTAGTGTATTGTCAGCATCAGTTATGTAATTGTTATACATTACAGACATTTTTAGATTGTCATATTAAATGTTTTATTTAGATTGCGAAGATACTAAAACAAGAGAATCCACTAACAAGAAGTAAAAGAAATTAATGTCAAACACTTCTAAACCTCTTCAAAATTACAGAAAGTGTCAAAGAAAGATGAAAACAATATTCAAATGACAACTGTAGAAACATACAAATTATAGTCATGTCAGGTTGTTCCTTGCAAGATCTCAAAGTCATAGTAGGTTTATGTTTCTTTTTCTTTCATTCAAAACAAAAAAGCAAACAAACAAACGAAAAAAATCCACAACAAAACCAAAAACAACCAAAGAAAAATACACACAAAAATTCCAAAATTAAAAACCCATTTTCATTGCTTCCTTGGTGTTAATGAACTATGCTATTGAAATAGACACCTTTAAAGAAGCAGCCATTTTTCCAAATACAGAGAATCAAACACTAAACAAAGAAACAAATCAAATCACTCCCCTGTGCACATCCCCCTGGCCAGCTGGATTATATGTCACATTTGGAACAGTTTCTATGCCGAATGAAACCTTTCATTCCCAAATATACTGGTGCAGAGAAAGCCAAGGCCCAGATTTCAGTTTCAGTCTTCAGCTATTTTGTTTCAGAGTAAGATCAGAAGTCAACATTGATAATTACTGTTTTGTCCGTGGACATTACCCTCTTGCTCCACTAAATGGCCTTGCAATCTGTTAGGTTTTTCTGCAGCATTTTAGAGCTATTCATTCATGCCTTTGTCTTGCTTCATGTCTGTTAGTTGATGCCTGACTTATAAACTTACCCTGCATAAGGATCAGATTTATTTCCCTTCAGCTCCCTACATAATTTGTGTAAACCACCAGAGGAGTACCTAAGTGCTGGCAGCAGATAATGTGATATTCAGCTCTAGCTGTCCTACATCTTACTGTGACCTCCAGCCTGGCCAGGAAGGAATAAGCTGGTCAAAACCCAGTCAAAGTCCAGTCCTATCTGGAAATAGCAGAGAAAATTATTTCTCATGGACAGTCCTGCGACAGTGTTCTGCAAGTGAACACTGGTTTGTGCGCAGTGTATGGCTATTGATGGGTTCTTGCTGATGCTAAACTTGAGCCAAAAAGTATCAGTTAAAATAGTAGTCAATAATGTCTTTATAGCTAGGAAATTCCTTCCAGCTCTACCAGAAGAATGACTTCCTGTGATTGAGCTACAACCTAAAACAGAGCTGGATGTAAAACCACTGATGAGTAGGGAACTCCAACTTAACCAGCTGTCGTATTTCCTAAGTGGCACAGGTACTACAAACAAAGGGACCTTCCACTGGTTTAATATAGAATTTTTAATTTGACTCAATGACTCTTTCCTTATATTTTTAGGTGATCCCAGACACTGCTTAAACTTGTGGAATGATGCATATGTTCTTTTACACAGCAGGACTTTATATGATAAGCCTACACAAGGGGGAAATGAAGACTATGGACTGGTCTTGAGCTTGAAATTCATTTCTTTATCAATGAGGACCATAAAAAAATTGTTTCTTGTGAAAACTGCATTTTCTGAATTTTCAATTTTTCTGTGCCTGTAGCTATATTATATTACCGCCACTTCTCCTCCTCCTTTCACTTCCCCATTTCTTTACACTGTAAAGTATATTGTTTTGGTTAAACATTTCTACCAGCTATCTCATTCTATAGGATCAGAAAAACACCATTTTCTAAATACATGGTAAATACTGTGAAATTCTGTATTTCAGGAAGTGTAGTTTTCTTTATACATGCTATAGAAAGAAAATTTTGAGTTAGTATGCTGTGGTTGCAGAGTCTGTGATGTCACTGAGAAATATCTGCATATAGCAGTGCTTCTTTGACAGAATTAAAGGAAATGACAGAATCATAGCAAAGGGAAGGGAAGTTCTGGGAAGGGAACTTCAGGAAAAGGAAAGGGAAAGGGAAAGGGAAAGGGAAAGAGAAAGGGAAAGGGAAAGGGAAAGGGAAAGGGAAAGGGAAAGGGAAAGGGAAAGGGAAAGGGAAAGGGAAAAGAAGGATGAAAGGAAGTAACAGGATGAAATGAAAACTATATGTGATATGGTCAAGCCATATAAGCACTGACAAAGCTAAACACTCAGTTAAGTGACATGTGCAGTAAACTTGTATTGATACTTGGCAGAGAAAAACTGTGAATTAAGAATATTGGAGAAATGTGTAAATTTTGTTACCTTATATTTGAGGATTTACGCAGTTGTCATCCCAGATTTTCTTCTGATGGCATTTTAAATAAAGGTCCCAGAGAAACAAATATTAATTGATGAAACTGAGAATTAATAATTAAAATGTAGTGTCTTAGGAAGAAAAGCTGTAAAAGACATAAATTGATAGTGAAAGAAAGTACAATGCCTAGAGAAAAGAATATTGTGTGCAATTTGGAAATAAGACCTCTCTTTTCCTTGGTGCTTGCAGCTTATGAAACTGTTGCTTGTGTAATTTTTCTCTAATTCTTCTGCACCGTTCATACCTTGTATTGCCTTGTAAGTGTGATCAAAAGAAAGTTAGGAACAGAAGATGTAGGGGTTTGGTGTACTTGCTAAGATTTCTTTTACATATCAAACCTGAATTTAAGCAATGACACATACTAGTTATATTGAACTGCATATCCTGCATAAAAAATAAAAAAAGAAAAAAGAATGAATACTGAAAACAAAAACTGTTATACCAAGAAATTTTGGATTTGCTATATTTTATGTTAATTTTTTTTTTAAAAAAAAGAAGAAAATCTGATTCTAAAGATCAACTTTTGAATATAATACAGATCCTAAAGCCACATCAAACATTAACAAAAGCTATTTATCAAAATAAGAAGGCTAATTAAAAAAAAAATCACTGAGTCAGCCACATTTGACTAGTTGACAGCAAAAATAAGTGAAAGGCGTCAACATTTTTCACTTCAAAAATTAGGAACAAAATAAGGGAATCAGCATTCAGTAGATGTGATGAAAAAATCTGCAGAAAAACATATTTATGAAGTATACTGAAAATGGATCATTACATTTTTAATGAAATCCATATGGTTTCCACAGGGACTTGTTTGAATTAAGGCATAATTTTTAGACAAAGCAAGACTAATCTGAAATTTGTCAGCAGTGAATAATTTACTTTGTCCTTTTCTAAAGCAGCAGTAGCAACAGTTTTTCCTTATCTTATCAGAAATCTAAGATAATAGCTCCAAATTCAACTCATGCCATGTGAACTTACTGGGGCTTTATCTTCAAAACTTACCCTTTCCATTGCTGTCTTTCCTTCTTTGTGTGACTTGCTGAGTATCTTGCTCTATAGAACAGGTTATAGAGCTGGAAGTGGTCTGTAGCATGGAAGTTAGTCCTGAAGTCCTCACTGGGCAAAATACAGGTTTTATGGAAGTGGCTTTGTCTGTGAGTCCAGAAGTCTTGGAACAAAGGTGGTGCAGCAGCTCCAGCTCTGGCTCCATTGGCACATCCTGGTTGCAGCAGCCCATCCAATACACAGACCTCTCATAGCAAGTGTAGCCCCAGCCAAGCCTGCAAAGCCAGGTTCTATTCTTGGTTACAAGGATTCAGCTCTGAATAGATGCTGGCCTGTTTTATTAATTCATGGCTCATACCGGTGTCAATGTCTTTGGAGATGAAATTAATGTTCATTCAAGCAACTTCCCACTCATGTAATATTACTGTGCCTACTGAAATTATGGGAAGATATGACTAAGAGAAGACTTCAGAACTTTGTAAATATTCCGTTAGAATATAATTTGCTACAAAATTGAAACCTGTTTGAGGCTGAAGTAGAAGTAACTGTACTGAATTTATTGGAAATGCATCTGTTTCAAACTGCCTCATAACTTTAAATAAAGCTCTGCATTCTTCAGAGAGGAATTTGGAACAATAAATGTTTCAGCCAGGCTGTGTAAAAAGTGTTGGTAGGTATTTCCTTTCACCCTAGCATGAGTTTAGGAGAATCAGCTTTTATTCTCACACATACTTGATGCAAGACTGCTAAGAAACATGCTGAGATTTTTTTCCAGTTTTTGCTTTCCATATCTGAAAATAAGAAGTGATAGGAGTGTTCCCATACTCTCAGTAAATAAACATTCCACCTTAACTGTATTCTGAAATGTACATATGTGCCAATTCATTATTTGGCATTAATAAAAAAATTAAAAATTCATCTTTATTAAAAAGTTATGGGATTTGACATAATATCCTAGGGTGAAGCCAAGAACAGATAACACTCTAGCAAACTGGCTGTTAACTTCATTAATGACTGATTTCCTCAAGATTGCTATTAGAAAGTAAATTCAGTGGTTTAGAACAGAAATTACAGCATTTCAGTTGCTCTGCCCTCCTTTAAATAAGCTGTAGCATGATTTGAAACATATTTGGAAGAACAGCTGCTTTTAATTTAGACTTTCAGTCTTTTTCTTTCGTCTAACTACCTTGGACTATGGATTTTCAGCAAAATATCCGAAACTAGTAAATTGGCAGCATTAGTAAATCCTAAACTAGTAAATTCAGTCAAAAATCTAAACATTAATATTAGGCAGAGAAGGCACGAAGATCTGAAATGACATATACTCCAGCTTCAATATGGGTAGAACTGATGGCAATTAAAATTCATCTCCAACCTACCCAGGAGTATTTTCCCTGCATCTGTTAGGAACTTTTCTCTCCATGCTTTTCTTTTACCACTATTACAAAAGAGAAATGCAGTCAAATGGAAACTAGTATAAACTCCATGCAAACAATTCATACAGTTTCAGTATTGCTCTATTTTACTGAAGCAATGCAAAGGATTGTACTACCAGCACAATGCTTAAGAAGCAGCAGTAGATTTTGAATAAAGAGCTCTGCATTCCACTGGCAGCTGAGGAGATCAAACAGAAAATATGCCAGCAGTATAGACCAATGCATTATCACCCCCTCCCTCTTGCTGCATAACTGTGCTTCATAATGTGCCATAACATTGGCAAGCACAGCTCAGAGCTTTTTAAGAACACAAGGAAGCTCATGAATAATGGTTGAATCAGGAAAGTGATAATTAAATGAGACAACTGAATGCCGGTGGAGTCCCCAGTGGAAAACACTGTTCAGTGAAGATCATCTTCATTTTCCTGGGTTTAGCAGCACTAACACAAAGATATTTTTCAAACCAACATTTTAATGAAAATATTGAAGTTCCCAAAAAGATATGAGGTATTAATTTTCTTGTATGTGAGCTCTGTTTTAAAATGGAACGTATATGATGTGCTTCTAAAAGAAAAAAAGAAACACCAAAAAAATTATAAAAGCTTTCATTCTGGATTCAGTGAGATAAAGTATTTTGCTGGTTTGCCTAATTAGTTGACACCATTAAATTTATATTATAAAATGTAGCAACCAATAACAGGTAAATTGTAAGCATCTTTGCTTAATAGTTTGCTTCATGTTTCTCCTTGTATTTGAGGTATAGTTAGTTTTGTTCCATCTCCAGATCTCCAGTTTCACCTGCTTCGTGACCTTAGAGCAAACATGGTTTGCTGCAATTTATCAGTGGCCAGTCTCAAATTTTTATAAAATAAGCATCTTTACCGTCTCCCTGTCCTGTCACCAGGCCATGCTCCTCCTAAAGTTGTGCTGCAAGGAGAGGCTGCCATGCTCCTTGCGCATTAATTAACACGCAGTAGGTCTGAAAACCAGGAGCTGCAAGCTGTACACCCACATCCTTTTTGGTTTTGGACTCTCCAATTAAGCACTCTCTCACAGTTCACCCCTCGAAACAGAAATGAGAAATGAGTCTTGTTATGGAACAAAAAATTGCTCTTTGTAAAAGCACTAAAAGTCAAAGTGATTAAATGGCTTGACATTCATGTGGATATGATGGCAAAATCTGACTGGAACACAACAGTTTTTGTGACTTATGGTGTGTGTAATATACATTCATTCATCCATTTTTATTTGAAATAAAGTCATAAAGTCTTGTTCCTTTATCACCTGACTTTTAATACTTAAAAAAAAAAAAAAGCCAAAACTGACTGACAGTGGGTCTCAAGGTTGCATTTCAAACAAATTCAGAGGTTTTTTTTTTTAAATTCGCAGGTTTTATATATCTTCTGGAAAGGATATTTTTAGCATCTGAACTGCCTGAATTAAAATATCTAGAAAAATTATTTGGGGTATGTTTTTGTTAAAACACCATACAGACTATTAGCATTTATCATATTTATGTGATTTTTTCAGTAAAATTTCAGTTTCAGTCTTTGCTATGCTGGTCAATGCAATGGAAGTTCAAAGAATTCTTATACTGCAAAGGATAAAAGCTCAAAGGCTTTATCACATCTAAATCAAGGTGGTGTAAAAGTAGTGAAGATGATTTATTTACAGAACCTTAATCCATTGTAATCAAGGTTCTGGGTTGGGTATATAAAAGCATGAACTGCTCTTAACCCATAGAAGAATAATTAATAATACAATTTTTTTTTTTTCTAGTAAGGAAACTTAAAAATTGCTCTCTCTTTCACTTTGCAAGGTGCCTCAGAAAATCTGGCCAATGCAGATTTAGCATATAATGACTGCTCACATACATTTTTAGACACTCTTAGTTGTTCCAGATCCACTTTATGGCGCACAAAATCCAGTATTTTTTCTGCCAGAGGAAATTGAATGTGGTGGTGGCCTGGTTGCAGAGATGGGGAGGTTTTTAGCGCTGTTTCGGCGTGACCACGGTGTTCATTCCATACCACCAATGTCTTCACTGCGCTCAGCAGGACAACCTGGGCATCAGAAACTAGAAGTTCTTCTCACCAGGCTTGCTGGAGCCGAGTGGACTATTGCCTTAAAAACCCGCTGAACTTGGTTCCTTCTGCTGTCCACCATCTCCCCGCTGTCCCCTCTCCCCTGTGGAGCAGGAGGGTGCTGAAAGGGACAGCTCTGAGGCACGTCTGAGCCAGCGAGGTCAGCACCCTGGCAGCGGTGTTTAACACACGCACACACACACACACACACACACACACAGAGGCACACGGACACACAGACACACGTACAGGCACATACAGGCTCACACACACACAGACACACGCACAACACATGGTGTTGCAGAGATTTGGAGGTGGCAGCGCAAGCAACTGCAGAGAGCTGAGCTCAGCCAGTGCCTGCACGATCCCTATTTGGATGAAGTAACTTCCAGGGTTTGTTTGTCCTTGTTTTCCATTGTTTTTGGGCTGGGGGCTAGAGGGGGAATGTTAAGCTGCGGGAGATCTCCTCATCACATTACCTTTGTTTCCCAAATACCTGGTGTGTGAGCACCACCTTTGGTAAGCTTTTTTTTTTTCTCCTCTATTCCCAGTGGCGATTACCCTTTTGTGGGTAAATCACCTTCTCTTTTTTTGTACTCTTGTTATTAAAACTGCTGCTTGTGATTTTAGTAAATTTTTATTGCAGCTCATAATTTTGCATTTATTGTCCCTTACTTACCAAAAGGGACTGGGGGAAAGAACGGCTTGTTTGGAATTTAATTGCTCTGCAGGGATTAAAATCAGCAGAGACAGTAGAACTTCATAGGCTAGAATACCCTACTGAATGCCAGAAAACTCTGAATCCCCTCGGTTCTCAGGAAAACAGAATGGAGTGATGATTTAAATGGTTATTTTCCAGCCATATTGGTTCCCTGATGCACTGTGGTGGCACACTAGCTGGTGGAAGAGCAACTGAAGGTTCTTGCTTAGGATTGCATAACTACTAAATGTAGCTCTGCACCAGCTTGATGTCCCTCCCCCATACTAGAAATTAAATAGTTGAATTAAAAACTTCCTGGGTTTTTGTTTCATTTTAAGGATTTTTCAGTTATATTTCGGGGGGGGGGGGGGGCGGCCAGGAAGTGAAAATCACTAGGAAGCAATAAATCTAAACAGATTTATGATTTATTTCATTTAACTGATGAACCAAAGAAAAAAGAGAAAATACAGCCTAGTCTAAGAGGACACCCTAAATCATGTTTCATATTTTTTCAGATAGTGCATGTGACACTGGCATTATGGAAAAATAAGAGAGAGATGAAGTTATGCAGAGTGATGTTGCCAACTACACATTTACACATTAGAGATGGGTCAGATTATTTATATGTGACTTCAGAAGGGTAGTGTAGAAAGCTCCTTATAGCTTCCCATATGCTAATCTGTATAAAAAATGTTGGGAAATGAAGTGCAATATAAAAGAGAAATTTAAAATTTTGGTTAATAAAGTTAGAGGTGTCAATAAAAATAAGACAAAAATTCCTTTCCTTCTAAAAAAAATAAGGAAGCTTTGTCGGCATGGGGTACGAGAATTGATTTCAACCTTGGTGTTTGTACTCTTTAGGGGGAATTATTTTTTGGTGAATAGGCTATTGTTATCTTTTCAAAGAGATGTGATTATTGCCCCCATTTTGTCCCAGATTTAGCTACAGAATACTTGCTTTAGGCTGGGATGTCAGTGAGAAGTAGAAAAATATTATGTGAAAAAAAGCAAATACCAAAAATGGGTAAGCACCTTAAATACTCTTTAAAAAAGTTCATTGTTCATGGTGAGTGCATCTTTAAATCTGTATGGCATTGGTTTAATTTAGATCAGATGTGAACAATTTTACAATATCATTCCTGATGCCAAAACAGATGAAGAAATCTCAAAGGTATCATAATCTCGTAATCTAGTGAATTAAAAACCACAAAGCTTTGAATTATTACCTTTTCTTTGCCACTGCCTTTCAGGTTAGCTTGAAGCATCTGTCTTAAATGGCTTCAGTATTCACAGCTGTAGGAAAGACATGACAATTTTTAACTAATTCACAAATTTATCAGAAGATAAATTTTGTTTGGGAGAGAAATTTATAGTTGAAAACCATCACATGACATTTTCTCCAGTTTTGGCCTGCACAGAGACTGTAAGTAAGAAGGCACTTTAATTGTGACAAAAATATGTGAATACAGCCCCAAATTTATTATCTTGTCTCTCATTAGCCAAATGTTTGGGGATTTTGTATTCCTCAGTTGTCCTAGAATAAATTTTATAAAGGGGCCAATCTTTTTTTCTTTCATATATAAAGAAACCTCAGAGTTAGGAAAAGTCAGAATTTTATGGATTGAGCTCTTTACTCCCAAGGGTTTAACTCTTGTCATCCTCATAAAAATTCATCTTAGTTAGTGAAGTTCTGAAACTTTCCGAGGTGGAAGTTATCATCTGGCTAAGTAAATATTTGCAAGAGTTTAGTAAATAAAATCTTCAAAACCTGCCTCCCTTAGGATGTGGCTTGATCACTCTTTGCTACACTTCACTTCTGCTACTTCCAGGAAAGGTACTCCATTGATTCCTGTTTTTAATTAAGGAGACCTATGCTAATCCACACTGATTTTAGGACCTAGAGTGATATTAAAAACTGTATGGAGGTCTTCCCTGTCTAAGAGCAGGTAGCCGACTTTCTTATTTAAAAGTACAATTCCTGATTGAGACAAAAATCTTCAAATTAAATTAATTTTAAAATTAGAGCATTTACTGGTACAAATAAATAATTCTGGGGACCCTGTTTCATGCTTCTCACTCTTTAAAAATCAATACAATAATGACCTTTTTGCCTTCTGTAGCAGATGTGGTGCATGGTGAGCTTCTGGGCACATCCTGCTCCCATCGGATTGCCAGCACGCCCGTCTGGGAAGCACTGCTGAGGAGAAGAAAGCTATGCCAAAGGCACAACAAATGAAAGTAAGACCTGTTTACACAATCCAGCACTGCAAAATTAATGAAAACCACTAAACTCAGGATTTTCACTAATCAAAATATCCTTCAACTTTCTTTTTTGAGAGGTAAATGTAAAAGAAATAGTTAAGAAAAGAGAACAGAAGAGAATGGGATATATGTCAAACAAATAAGAAACCTACAAACACTAGATGATGGATTATAAGGAAAAAAAAAAAAAGATTTATAGTCCAGAAAGATAAACCAGGAGCTTGAATTAAGTACATTTCTTCCTCATAGAAAATGCAGGCGGTCTTTATGTGCCTAAAATTCTGACCTAAGTGGCGCATGCATGATTAGCCAAGGAGACCTCTGAGCCAGAGAAAAACTTCGTTGGGGTTTGGTTTTTTATTTTTCCTTTTCTTTCCTTGTTACTTGTGGATTTTTTTCCCACTGAGTTCCTAAGAAGCACTGATGGCTGGATGCTTGAGACAGCGCGAGGGGAACTCCCCTGGTTTTTGGGAGCTTCTCTGGGGGCGGGGGGACAGAGATACGGCGACAACAGAGGCAGGAAATACAGGGGCTGGAGAGTTGAGGACTCTCATTTGCTCTCGGCTTTCGGAGGAGGACGGTGGAGCTGCTACTTGGGGAAAGGAATTTCGCTCCCACTGCTATAACCCCGCCGGGAGCTGCCTTCCTTCTTCCTTCCTTCTGCTGCTGGGCCCCGCACCCCTGCCCCGCCCGGACACCCGCAGTTCCAACTATCGCCGCGGAGTTTTTGATATGTCTCGTACACCACCCTGGGATTTCTGCTCATCCCTGCCGTTCCAGCTTGCTGCTTCTGAGAGTACCGAGACTGGCTGCCGCGGGGCTCTGTGAAGCAAAGCCTCTGCTCCGTCCCTCCCGGTGTGGGCCGAGCCGCCATCACCGCGTGCTCCCCAGGCGTGCGGCACAGCGCCCCCTGCAGCCGCGGCGGAGGCACCGCACCGGCCCCGCCCGCCGGGAGCAGCAGCAGCAGCAGCGCCCCTGCCGGCGGTGGCCGGAACTGCAGCGAGGGGAGGGCGCGGCGGCGGGGCTGGGGCCGCGCTCGGTTCGGTGCCGCTGCCCGAGCTGGGCATGGTGCGTTCGCTTTGTTATACACGCTAGTAAAGAACTGTCATTCCTATTCCCATATCTTTGCCTGAGAGCCCCTTAACTTCAAAATCATAATAATTCAGATGTAGGGGGTTTGCGTTCTCCATTCCAAAGGAGGAGGCTTCTGCCTTTCCTAGCAGACACCTGTCTTTCGAACTGAGACAAAGTTCTAGCTCATCGTTCTTGAATCCCAGTGCAATAATTTAATGTCTTGATCACACTGAAAATCTATTTGGACAAGTTTCCTAAGCATTCGGAAACAATTCATTTTTCCAATTTGTGCAGCAACATTTATTTGTTATTTGTGTTATATAAGTCTCAACTGGAGTATAGAAGCACTTATATAATTTGTTTGTTCACGTGTACCTCAGCTGTAAAGAAGAGTGGGTAAGAAAGAGCACTAGATATGGGCTTATGTGATGATGTCTCCTGACATCATATAGCCTCCTTAGATGAGGAAAAGCTGATGTAATTAGGCAGTGTAATAGTTCTGTTATTTCGAATTTTAGAAGTCCTTTCTTTTTATTATATTCCATGGACCATTTTCAACATCACAGTATCTAACTGCAATGTATGTTACTTTTCTCCAACTTAAAAAATAGCAATTAAGGTCTTTACCTAGTGACTCGACACAAAATACTTTTTCCCCAGTGGTGGATTTTTCACAGCACTTGGTCTATTTTGTGAAACATGGATCCATTGAAACTGTTCTACAGCCTTGAATAAGGCATCCGAGTTAATGCTCCAGTAATTATATTGTGTAATATTAGAGAGGTGATTTCATAATGCCTTAATTAAGGAATCATGTTATCAGCATGTACTTTCAGGGACTAAACACTTTAGTTATTGTGCCAAATTTGGTAAAGAGATGTCAATTGTTTGGAAAATGAAAGCAGAAAATGTTTTCAAGTAGTGCTTTGCTTTTCTCCTCCTCTCTGAAGACACCTGTTATATAACAGAGAACACAATTTTAGTAAGCCTGAAAGTTCTTTTCTCTTTTTGGTGCATGTCCCTTTCTCCCATTAATTTTGCATAACAAACAAAAAGTTGCAAGCACTTCCCTGAGACCCAGAGACTGAATTTTACCAACTTTCCTCTTGTGGTAAGTCGTTCTGGCTTGTAAGGTGTGACTTCCATAAATGTAATTTATTTGTCAAAAGTAGTTTCTCCTTTATGACCTACTTGCCCTGTAGACCTCCTCCTCAGTAGGCCTCATACTCTGCTTTGCTTATTCGTGTACCAACTTTAATCATCATCACTTTCAAGTGCTATCTGTCAAGTGAGATTGATACTAGCATTAGATTTTAAAATTATTGTGGTTGGGAAGACACACACATTCCAAGTGCCAGCTAAGCTAAATAGGACCACTTATTCTAAAATGTGTGCAATTAAATGAAAACTATATACATTGAAGAATGGTAATCTTTGAAGTTTCTCACTTGGTACTGTAGCAAAAAAAAAAAATTTGGTCTGAAGTAATTCACACAGTCCAATAATTACCTTTTTAAACTCTTCCTCTGGTACACTGAAGGTACATAAGCACATGCTATGTCTTTGGTAACACCAAAGAGTCAAACAGCATCAAAATCATATTTTGTAGACTGAATTCTACCTCTAAAAGAACCAATTTCTTTTTTGAAAGGGAGTATAAGCCCTAAACATTATCTATTTTATTTATTTATTTAAATATATCCCTTCCCTTCTTGGAACTTACCTTTTCGGAACCTCCTGGAACTTCCCTTCTCTTCCCTTGCTGGATGTATTTATTAATCATTATCAGGTCTTTTTCTTTTCAAGGGGAGAAGCAAAAGAATGAAGTTTCATCCTTTCATAAAGAAAGCAACCATGAAAGGTCTTCAAGCATTTCAATATCTGGCAGATCTAGCTCAACACAGAAAAATTAGGATTCATGGCCAGATCATTGGAATTCATTTTGTCATTGCTACTCTACCAGCAGCTGTTTTAAAACTTGCTTTAAGCTCCTTCTATAAACTTGTAACTCTCAAAATGTTGTCTTTCTTCTTCTGCAGTTGTTTTTTCACTATTATTGGTCACATTAGTGCGCTGAAGAAATATATAGCACCATATATTTAAAAGATTTGATTAGTTTGCCTTTTCAGATAATCATTTATTCAAAGATGATTGTTCTCCTAACACATGGTGAGAAAGTTACAGGTGACAGGAGCAGAAGATTAAAGCATTTGTTCTGCTGACCCTCTGCTTTGCAAGCAGCATTTGTACATAAAAACAAGTCCTGTCCCAAACCTTCATTCCCTTGTAGCCAGACACAGATTTACTGAAGGCCAAAAGTGAGCAAACTGAATGAAGTATATATCTCACAGTATGCCATCATTCATACATTATTTCATCTATTACTTTATTCTGATTCATACAATCACAGAATATTAAGGGTTGGAAGGGACCTTAAAGGCCATCTAGTCCCAACCGCCCCTATGAGCAGAGACCTCCCACTAGACCAGGCTTGCCCAAGGCCTTTTCCAACTTGGCCTTGAACACTGCCAAGGTTGGGGCATCCCCAGCCTGCCCAGGCAATCTCTTCCAGTGCCTCACCACCCTCAAAATAAATAATTTCTTCCTATTTTTGTTGCAATTCACCCCTGAATTCAGGTCACCTGAGGTTCTGGTCAATCAGTCACTTGGGGCAGATTGGAGTGAAGTGTTCTTATGCAGACATTTCACCACCACACACCTAATCCACACATCCATTCTCCCTGCCCCTTTGGTTGGGAAATGCAGAGCTGCCTTAGAAAAGTGCCCTGCCATTTTACAAATAGATGACAGTTTGAGTAGTTAACTGTAAACATTTCAGTCTCCCACAAATATCTAGCCAAGATTTTCTCTCTTTCAGTTTGTACCCATTACTTCTTTTGCTATCAGTACAGTTCCTGATGAAAAATCCTTCCCCAGCTTCCCTGTAGCCCCCCCCTTCAGATACTGGAAGGTTGCTCTGAAGTCTCCATGTAACCTGTTCTTCTCCAGGCTGCACAGTCCCAAATTTCTCAGCCTGTCTTTGTAGGACACATGCTCCAGCTGTCTCATGGCCCTCCTCTGGACTTGCTCCAACAGTTCCATGTCCTTACCTTGGGGACACCAGGACTGTGTGCAGCACTCCAGTTCGGATCTCAGCAGAGCAGAATAGAGGGCAGAATCACCTCCTTCAATCTGCTGGCCACACTCCTTTTGATGCAGCCCAGGATGGCTTTCTGGGCTGTAAGTGCACACTGCCAGCTTATATTGAGTTTTTCATCAAACATCTCTTCCAAGTTCTTCTCCATAGGACTACTCTCAACCACCTCTCCACCCAACCTGTATGTGTTTGGGATTGCCCTGGCTCAGGTGAAATGTCCTGGTGCCATCCAGGACAGGGTTAATTTTTGCTGTAGCCAGGACTTTGGGGTTATTCTATACTACCTCACCTCATGTGCAGGAGATGGTGGAGGGGGAAAGGCTCCCCTCCAGTCAGACTAGTGATGAAGCAAGTGGTCAGGAGAGCTCCAGGTTCTACATGATGAGCACTTGTGTGCGGGCCATTCACCTATCTTGTAGACTCTGTTGTTGTTACTGTTGGTTTTCTTATCTCATTGCTGCTTTCAGTAAACCGTTCTTGTCTCAAACTGTGCTCTTTATCTTTTGTGCCTCCCATGCTGCTCTCCATCCTTCTGTGGGGGGAGGGCAAGGTGTGAGTGTTTGAGTGGCTCACAATTTGAAGGGCTTTGGTGGGAGAACTAAGGTGGAGAATAACATTGCTAAACCATGGCAAGTGGGACCTTGCACTTCACTTTTTTGGAGTTCACGAAGTTCGTGTCAGCCAAAGCATGGCATGGTCTCTGTGGGTGGCAGCCCTGCCTCCAGTGCGATGTCTTCACCATGCAGTGTGCTGTTGTCAGTGAATTGCTGAGACTGCACTCAATCCAGCCATCCATGCTGGTCACAAAGACACTGAACACTATTGGTGCCAATACTGATCCCTGAGGGGACACCACTCATGGCTGTTCTCCATGAGTACAGTGAGACAATGACCACAGCTCTTTGTGCATGGCCATCCAGCCAATTCTTTTTCCACTGAGTCAAATCCACGTCTCTCCAATTTGGAGGCATGGATGTCATGTGGGAGAGTGTCAAATGCTTTGCATAAATCCAGGTAAATGATGTCAGTTGCTCTGCTCCTATCAAGTGCTCTCTCCCCATCTCAGAACATCACCAAATTTGTCAGACCATCTTTGTAAAGCCATCTTGGCTGTTACCAACCACCTCTTCATTTTCCGTGTGCCTTAGCATAGTTTCCAGGAGAATCTGCTCCATGATTTTGCCTGGTGCTAAGGTGGCACTGACCAGTCAGAGGTTCCATGGGTCTTCTACTTTCCCCTTTTATAAATGGGGGTTATATTTTGCTTTTTCCAGTTATTGAGGACTTCACCTGCCTCTCACAATTTTTCAAAATTGATGGAAAATTACTTAGCAACTATGACAGTTCCCTTGGGACTCGGATGAATCTCATCAGGTCCTCCCATGGAGTTGTACCTATTCAGCTTCCTTAGGTGGTCTCAAACCTGATCCCTTCCCGTAGTGGGCTTGGGGTCTTCATTCTCCCAGTTTCTGATTTTGAGTTTGTTCTCAGCTTGGGTAGCGTGGCTGGAGCACTTCCTGTTGAAGACAGATATAGAACTCATTGGGAGCCTCATCCTTCTCTTTGTTCAGGGCAGTCAGGTCTCGTTTTTCCTTTTGCAGAGGGCCTGCATTATCCCTAGGCTTTCTTTTGTTTGCAACACACCTATAGAAGCTCTTTCTGTTATCCTTGTTATCCCTGGGTGGACTCAGTTCTAAATGGGCTTTGGTTTATCCCTAGCATCCTGTGCAATTTCACTGTATTCCTCCTAGGCCACCTGTCCTCATTTCTAAAGGCTTCTTTGTTTTTGCTCTGAGTTTGCTCGTCAGCTCCTTATTCATCCATGGAGGCCTCCTGACATTTTTGCCCAATTTCCTCCTTGTTTGGATGCATTGCTCCTGAGCTTGGAGGAGGTGATGCTCAAATACCAGGCAGCATTCTTGTGCCCCTCTGCCCTCCAGCGCCCTATCCCAGATAGGTCCATGAAGAGGCCAAAATGTGTGCTCCTGAGTCCAGGGCAGTGAGCTTACTGCATGCCCTCCTACCACCACTGTCTTGTGGTCACTGCAGCCAAGGCCATCTTGGATCACTACAGTGCCCACCAGCTCCTCCCTGCAGGTGAGCACAAAGTCCAGCATGGCAACTCTTCTTGTTGACTCGTCTATCACTGTGTAAGGAAGCTGTCATTGACACATTCAAGGAACCCTCTGGGATTACTTGTCCCTTACCATGTTGTCCCTCCAACAGATATGGTAGTTGAGGACCAGAGCTCCTGTGTGCCTGTAGAGGGCTTCATCAGCACCATGCTCATGGCTGGGTGGCCTGTATCAGACACCCCACTACAGTGTCCCCCATCCCTGCCCTCCCTTTAATCTTGACCCTCAGGCTCATGGTTGGATCTGCATCCTTCCCCAGGCAGAGTTCCATACACTCCAGCAGGTCATTGACGTAGGGGCTATGCCCCACCTTTGTCTCCCAAGCCTGTCTTTCCTAAAACACCTAAAACCCTCCATTCCAATGCTCCAGTCATGGGAGCCATCCTACATCTCTGGGATGCCAATGATATCAGTATTACACCAATGCAGGTGTGCATGTCTCTGGTTCGTTCTGCTTGTTCCTCATATTATGTGTTTTTGTGTATAGGCATCTGAACCAGAGGAAGGCCCCAGATAAAGCCAGCTCACAGGCTGGAGTATCTGGAATCCCTTTGCATGTTTCTAGATATCCATTAGAGGTATTTGCAGCCAAATGGCAGGAGTGGATGGATGCATGCCCTGCAACCCTTAACACATCTGGTTTAATGCCCCCTTTATTAGTTCGGCAAATTCCCGACCAAAGATGCTTTTCTCCTTTGTCAGATGGACCCTATCAGCCCCTGTAGGCCAGGCTTGCCAAAGCAAGTCCCGTGGTCTGAGTGACCCAACTATGGTACCGTTGTTCTAACCATTTATTGACCTGCCAATCTCATCTGGCCATTTCAAGCACCTCTCCTTTGACCTGGAGAATTGATGAAAAAAATAGTTGACCTCCAGAGCCCTTTGCCACCTATCTCAGGGCTCTCTAATCTGTCTTAATGGCAGCTGCTGGCTATGTCATCTGTGCCCACACAAGGAATACTAATAGTGAATAATAATCCTTGGGTTTAGGTAGGCTTGACAGCTTCTCGAAATGTCCCTGATTCAGGCTTGAAAATGGGCCAGATGTGCCTCTATGCCCCTTAAAGTAGATTCACCTGCTACTATCACCTGCCACCTTTTCTTGAGTGAACTGTAGGCTATTAATTTCTTGATTTGTGGAGAAGACTGGGCTGCTCCAGTTATTTCTGGCTGTTCTTCCCATATGCTAGGTGTTGCCTCATTAGTCTGCAGAACTATGAAGTGGTTCTGGGTGGTGATGTCAGCTGGGTGGGAATATCTGGTTTTGAAGAAAGCCCCTTCCTTTTATTAGTTCCTTTCCTCTTCATTTAGTTTTTGTTTCAGGCTTTTTTCTTCACTACTTCCCAACTTCCTATGTTAATGCCTTCCCTCTCTTCCACGAGTGCCAGTGGATGAACTTTTGGCCTGTCCTTAGTGGGCTGTGTTTTTTCCCACCATGAGGGCTTGGATCAGCTGTCCCTCTCCCTCTGAGCTTCGCTTTTGACTGTCTCCTGCTGCTTGACCACCTGTTGCTGGAGGTCCTCTGCCAGGCCATACCTGTTAGAGTTCAGTGAGCTATCCCTCTCACATTCCCTGATACTTCCTGACCTCTCCTCTTCCTCTTTCAGCACTGCCAGTAAGTAGCTCATCCACCTGCTCACACCACAGAGAGGTGTTTCTGCTGCCTTCCAGCATCAGAGGCAAACTCAGGCACCCATTGCAGCTGACAACCTAGGCAGCTACATGTTGAAGTGTGAGGTCCATCTAGACCACCACATTCCTGCAGTGGCTTTAAATTGATTGGAAACAACAGTAAATTCTCTTCTACTCAGTTGTGTGATGACTAAATTAAATTCTCCTCATGTACAGCTGGGGAGACTGTGTCCCACCCTTGTGAACTGCTGTGCAAACTGCCCTGTCACACCCTGTCTGAGGTGCTGCACCCTGTTTCCCTGCTCCCTGGAGCTGTTTAAATCTCCCACAGATGCTCCTGGCAGCTGCCCCTGATCGGCTTGTGAGGGCTCCCAGATCTGCATGGGGCCCTGAGCTGCTGATGGTGTGTCCCTGAGCCCAGGAACCCCCTGTGCAGGGTGAACCCACCGCTGCCTCCAGGCTTCCCTCAGTTGTTGCTGCTGCCACCTCAATCACTGATGGTAAGTTCAGTGCAGATATTAACCTGAAAGAACAGAATATCAATGACTGCATTTTGGCAATCACATATTCTTTTTTTCAGCATCCTTGACTGGCAGTCATGGGAGTAATTTTTTCTTACAACCATTATTCTTTGAGGTTGTTGCTTGCCATCTCATTCGACCTTCAAGGAGAAGCTGCATATCCCATTTAGGTAACTACTTGCTTTCAAGTTCTTCTAGTTGCTTATTACTAGAAAAAAACACCAACTTCATAAACATGAAAGGCTTATCTGTGAATTTGAAGCAGTTCTCAGCCCTGCAGGGAAAGAACTACTTCCTTTCTACTTCCTAGTGGGCTAGGAAGCTGCTCTGGCTTTTTACAAAGCAGTACTCACTTTCTCAGCAGATTGGATGGTCCATGTGCTCAAAACCAAATGAAATATCAAAGAAAGTTGGTAGTCTGTGGTAACATGACATGAAAGTTTCACCAGTTCAACAAAATCCTTGTAGGGAAATAAGAAAATAAGTCCTCCAGAGCTAATTATGTAAAAGGTGGAGATTAGCACATTTCATAATTATGTTCTACTATTTCCATTCCATTTGTTTTTCCTGTGTTTTGTTTTCATGAACAAATTAATTTTACCATGAGAGTGAAAGACAGAATCAAAGAATTTCCTTGTTTGGGGCTTGAGTTTGTGTGAAAGAAACTGATTGCTTTCTGATGGTCCAGGATAGAGAGGAAAATTCCTGATCAGTCAGGTGTGCTGGGTTTGGAGTGGTACCTGAATCTGGAATACTGGAATGCAATAGACAGCTCTCATAATTTCACTGTTTACACAATCTTCCTTAACAAGTGCTCATAGACGTAAGCTACTCAAATCTCAGTTGAATCCTTCCCTACTTTTATGCCTTTTTTTTTTTAACAAGGGTTTTTTTCCCCCTTATAAATTTTAAAAATAATACAGCATTTACATGGAAAGCACAGTAATTTTTATTGAGTAAAAAAGCTGTTTCTAGTGGATCTTTTGTTGGAAAGACAACTTTTCAGAATTATTACTCTAGACTCTCTCAATACAGTAGAATACTGTACTTTGAAAGAAAACATCCAGCCAGTATTCCCATAAAATCTTGTACACAGAGGTTTTATTAATTTCTTATCATACATATTACAAGGCCTGTTGCTATTCTTTTTCCTCTAATTTTTTGCTTCATAATTTTTTGCCAAGCCCAATTCCATGACTCATTGCATTTAATAACTACATTCCCATTACATGTGTCTCCAGCCATTGCTTTTCTGTCCTCTCTCCATATTCCTCTCAAAGATTTTTTTTTTTGTACTAAAAGGACTAAAGCAAGAATTAAGAGTTAAATCTTTTTTCCTACTCCCTTAGGCTGTGCTGAATTAAATAAACCCTACTAAAAGTAATAAACCACTCCTAGCTGTGCCATAGTAGTATCAGTTTTCAAAACGTCAATGGGAATGTGAGGACTGAATTCACTGTCACTGCTATTGAAGGAAAAAGAATCCAAAAAACCAGAAAACCATCAACATCAGAAGTCCTGTGTCTCAGACCTGAGAGGAGCTGATATAGAAAAATCAGTCTTCCTAAGAGAAATACATATTTGCAGTAGCCTGATGGAAATTATTGCTGTCAGGATCAGCAATACGGATTTGAGTACACGTTCACAAAGCGGGTGCAGCATTTCTGATGCAAACGTACTGGACCTTGCAAGAAAGATGATAACCTCCCCCCAGACAAAACTCCAAAACAAAGAGAGGGATTCGCCTCTTCCAAGCTCTCTGGGATACTGCAAGTGAGCACTGTAACATGGCAGAATTTATGAGTGTGACTAATACAAGGTGACAGCTCAGTTCAGATCTCTCTGCCCGTCTTTAGTGAGACCATTTTAATGAAATGTTTGTTTACTCTTCAAAAGCTGAACTCAGCTTGCAGGGAGTGCCTACTTTGTATTTATCTGAGTCTGATCTGGAAGAGCTAGAAATTTAAGTGACTAACAAACCATAGCATTGGTGAGTTGGCCTCTTATGGGAACAACAGCTCAGAAAATAACTGCCACCTCTTCACTACAGGCAGCAGATTCTTGCCTTCAGGAGAGCTATAGCTATAGGAGTTCCCAGGGGAATGAACACAGGAAGAAAGATACTTCAGCAGGGATTATTTGTGGACAGTGGTGGATGGGCTATTTTCAGCAATTATTATAACAAATTTACACAATATTGTCATCATTCCCTAAACAAGGTAACTATTGCAAAACACTCATAACAAGAGATTATAGAGTACAGTTAAAAGAAAAATAAAATAGTTTAAAGAGAGCAAGAATAATAATGGCAATAGGTAGCTGCATACAACAGCAAATTCATTTTTTATTGCATTTAACCAAAATGAAAAAAAAAGATTCCGAATAGGACAAGCACATTTCAGTACTGGGATGCTAGAAATCTAGGTGAATTTTCTTCCTTTTTTGTTTTTTCCCTTTGGATTTTGTCACAAGACAAATTAGGGACAATATGTAAGTGAAGATGTGTTGCGCTCTGCTTATACACCCAGAGGATCATAAATCAAGGGTCCCAACTAAGACTAACAGTTAAAAGGAGGGGAAGAAGAAAATCACAGGCTTTAAAAGCACATCTTTTTCCCAAAAGGCTGAAAAGATGTTAGTCAGCATGGCATCTGAATTTTTTTGGGGCTTTTGCATGGCAGAAGAGAAAGACACACAAAGATTAACTACAGAAAATAGCACTGCATGGGGTACAACTGAATGCCCCACGGCTTTCCACTGCATTCACAGCATCACAAACCTTTGCAGGCAAGACCATCATTCTCTGATGTAGCCACAACAACTTTCCAATAACTCTGTCTGAGATCTGCAACCCTGCACCAAACTTTCCTCCTCCCTCATGCCATCATGTTGCCTCTGGGGCACAGAAAACCAGTCAGCATGAGCTTGTCCCATGAACTCCTGCTGTCCACAGCAATGTGGAGGTAGTTGGCTTGGGGTCACCTCCCTGTCACCCCAACCACGTTTCTCATTTCTCCCTTGCAACACAGTATTCCAGCACAGGCTAGACTACTCAAATTTTCCCCCTTAAAATGCTGCAGCTCAGTGAACATAAATACTAAAGAATATAGTATTTTGCTAAACTGTCAGCCGAAAAGCCATTACTAATGAGGGCAGATCAAGTTCTGCTACTTTCTTTAGGAAATAGGCAAATATTTCAATATGAAATAGAATCCAGACTTAGTAAGAAAAGGATGTAAAGACACTGTAACAGTCATTTAATCATTTATGAGTACTCATATAGCATTTGTGGCAGCCAGTACCAGTCACAGTAAATGCAGTAAATATGTCTAATTTTATTGGATTGCTAGCATATAGCAATCTAATAAGAGTATACACAGAGTTTAAGGCATAGTGTTACAGACTTTGTATTAAGTGCTCTGCGTGAGTTACACATTTGTTTGTTGTCTCATAAATTATATCACTATCATTGTATGTTACTATGAGCTACAAAATTGAGGAAGCATATTTTGTAAATATTTTCTAGTTAAACAGTCTGCTAGTTGGCAACATGACTTTTTTAACCTGTTGTGAGGTGGGGTCCAATATTGGCATTTATTTCAACAGTGGTAAAACATAATCTTACACGTCCTGGCCTATGCTTTTTCTCATTTTTCCCTCTTCTATGAAGAACACTTTTAAAAATTGCTTTTACACAGTCCTTTTTAATGGATTTTCTTTGCAAGGCTCCTTATGTTGAAACACACCAAATATACAAGTAGAGATTTACAGATTATGCACAGAAGATACTCTATAAAGGATATGTCTACATGCTTTTCTGCATGTATATCATGAAAGCATATGGACAGATAATCACACTTTAGATTTTATGTAGTCAGATGAAAGAGATTTTTTTTCTTATTTCAAGTTTATTTTTCATCTCTGCTCTGTGTTTCTGAATAAAAATCTTATGGAAAGTGTAATAGTCATGATTAGGATATTTTTCCCTTATCTCTTGGATGCTGTTTAAAAGCTGTTTTCCCAGCAGCAGCTAGATCTTCACCATATTCTAGCTCAAAAAACTTCACTTATACTTGGATGACAACATATTCCTATTTCACAAAGGAAGATAATGAGACTTTTTATACACAACCCCCAAATTTCACTCAGATAGTGAATTTTTTTGTCAGGCAAAGGTAATATTAGTATTTATAGCGAAGTAAATAAGTCTTAAATTTCTATTACACTGATTTCCAACTGTGAGTAGTTTTTAAATACATTTCCATAAATACTTAAAATATTACAATGATTTTGAGCCCATAAGACCTAGACAGAGAACTGGAAGAAAATTCTATTTGATTTTCACCTTTGTTTGGCAATTTCACTGAAGAGCGTACTGCATTTTGCAGTTACAACATGCAGCATTAGATGTCTTTCCAGACAAACACACAGGCCTGCACTGTATGCTTAACATTATGCTGCATATTTTATATTAAAAACACACAATTGATAGCCTATGCCTGCTGAATTTCAACATTACTATGTGGGTTATTTAACTCCAGCCTATAATTGAACAATAGCTTCTCACTGCTCTAGTAGCCTTTATTTTTACCTGGTTTCAGGTAACCATTGAAAGCCAAAATATTCTGGAGTATCAATTCAGGGGAGAATATGACATGCTAATGAAAAGAACACTAGTAATTCAGTCAGCAGATACCTGCCAGTCATGGTAGGTGTAATCTTTTTTTGATCTTCAAAAGTGTTTTAACTACAGCAGGTTTTTGACTTGAACATAAATCTGATCCCCATCTAAGCTTTTCTTATTCGATGCAAACCAATTTGTTGTAATTTTAAAATTCTCTGTGATAGAGAAAAATACTTTAGGCTTATTGTTCATGTTTCATTCCACAACCTTCAAAGGAATCATCTTCTGCTGGACTTAGGTACTATTTCCGTATAGGCTGGGATTCCTAAAAAGGAACCTGGATAAACACAATGTCATTTACTTATGAAGGCATTTAGAGCCTTCATCTTCTTTCATCCAGTTAGAATAAACATGTGATAAATATGCCACTTTTATCACTCACCATAACACCCCTCATAACACTAATCAGCAAGAGGTGCTAGAAAGCAAAATTAGCTTAACCAGCAGAACCTTTGTTCTTATCCAGTCCTAATTTCCTGTCCAAAGGTGGGTTTTGAAACACCTCTAAAATCACTATTTTCCCCTAAGGAAAAGAGGAAGTAAATTTAAAAATTATGATTACTTCTGAAGTACTATACCATGCTACTTATCACATAACCAAAATCATTGCTCACACTATCAACAGCACATCTAGAAGGGAAAAAGGGGAAATAGGGTGTGGCTAGGGCTACATCGGTCCTTGTGTACCAGAGCTGAATTTAATTGTGCACCTTTAAACTCTCCAACAATATCCTTGTTTTGTTCATCCAGCCGTGGTAGCTGCATAGGTTTTGAAAAACTGTGATCTTAAACAAGATAAAGGGATTTATTCAGAACAGGTGTCGGAAATTCTCCAGATAATGAAGAACATAAATTCCCAAAACAGACCATTATGCCAGCCTGAGATTTCCAAACCTTACAAAGTTTTGGAGTAACTTCCTGTCCGAAGGTGATTAAATTGTACAGCCTCAACACTGAATATCTTCATGTGCCATTGAAGTTTGCCCTGAAAAATTCCAAGCTGAGAGGGATAATGTTTGACAGACAGATGTGATAGGAAATGTTTTGCCATCACTTACTTAGTTTTGGGTTAATTTCAGAGACTTCACAGAAATTATTCTGGGTTTAGGTCAGCATAACTGACAACTGAACACATTCTTAAATCCCTGTGATGTTTAAGCTTGTGGTAAATATATGCTCCAGGCAGATGATTAACAATTACAAACTTTTGAATACTATTTTGTGAACTGTGATGATGCAAAAGGCTGGGTGTGCACAAAGGTGGTAAAGGGACTTTCCAGCTTTCTGATGTGAGTGAAAGTGGAAGATACACCATAATCTCCAAGGTCCTAGAGCCTCTCTGCTGTTAGACAGCTGTTAGACAGCCACATCGGGGAATTCACTATGCTTTTAAAACTTGACTTCTGTAAGTACCCTATGTAAAGATCAGTACCTTTAAACACTGAACTGCAGCACAGAAAAAAATGTTCTGAATACACAGATATGAGAAGGAGTTTAATAGAATTTGAGCCATATGACCCTTTTTGAGAATATTATTACCCAAAACTGGAATGTGGATTCCTCTTTAAAGGAAAAACTTCCTTAAGATATTAATTTGATTGGTTATGGTAAACCTCTGGATAGACTTGTGAAGCTAATTGTCTTGCTTACATGAGTAAGGAGGCTATTAAACTCACTGGTACAAAATCCCTACTGACTTGGATTAGTAAAACTCTGCAAAATTCAGAGTGAGATCCACCACCATAAACAAAAATAATAGGTGCAGAATGAGACGAAATGAACTTCTGTTATTCTGAAATCCATGTGACTCTCCTTTCTTGCATAGGCTACATTCCAAAACCAGGCTGCAGTTTTGCACAGGAGTTATGTCTGATTTTGTCTTGTTCTCGTTGTAGCTTTCCATATTCCACACACAAAATGACAGATTTATTGCCTGAATGAAATACAGCAAGAAGGAAATGTAGTGCATTTTGACTTAAGAAGCCAAAGCTTAATTAAAGTACTGGCACATTCAGTTCTCACACAGACCTGAGTAAGTTGTCAAATAACTCCAGTCACTTTGATAATGATTCCTTAAATATTCATTCAAAAGAAAACAGTCTCTATTGGCACATTTTTCTTATTATACAGTACTCCTATAACACCAGATACTATCTGAGAAATTATCTGATATGCTTGTATATGCTGATATGCAAGTAGTCTGCTTTGGAGCACTTGTACTGTATTACACAAGAATTCTGCTGTATGTTTTCAGCACAATAATTTAACAGCATATACATTGAAAAGGCACCATGCTCATAACATGTCCAAAAAATAGAATGAGAAGAAAAGGTGAAAAAAAACAATGAGAAGAGAAGAGAAGAGAAGAGAAGAGAAGAGAAGAGAAGAGAAGA
>JANIJU010000003.1:7861351-8042634 GCA_025504685.1 Leucosticte australis | reverse complement strand
AGAGAAGAGAAGAGAAGAGAAGAGAAGAGAAGAGAAGAGAAGAGAAAAGAGACTGCTAAATCAGTGATCCATACTTAAGGAAGAGGTGATAATATGTATCCTTCATTCTAAGCAATGCCTTTTTCTTCACTTTTTATAGATAAATGGGCTGGAAATATCACACCTAGGTCAGTTAAGAGTAAGATGTCCCTTTACTTTGTTAAACCTGATTCAAAGCTTCTAAGCAAGTATTGTGTGGGGAGTACAGGGGTCAGTGAGGAAGGCATCCAGACTTTTCATCAGAGAAAAATGATGTTATAAAGCTTAAGCTCCTTCAAAGGCTCTCAGGTAAAAAAAATATGTTCTGCTAAAGGTAGGACAGAAAGAAAACCCAGACAACCTCTCTCTCTTTTTTCATCACAGTTGAATAATCAGAGAGATACACATATTTGACTGGCTACAGGATATTTTCTGGTTTGTTTTGGTTTTGGAAGAGTTAGTTAATCAGAGCTTTTTATATTTCAGTTTCAAAGGACTAGACTCCCACTGACCATGTGAATCCATGATGGAATATGATTTAAACTCACAGTTAGAGATAGTATTGATTATTTTGGCTAATGTGAGGATAGGATGTCTTATATCTATATTTCCTCAGTCTAAAATCACACTCTTCTTAATCTAACTTCCATATGTGAGTGAAAGTGTTTGGGTTTTAGGGTAAAGAAAGAAAAAGTATTAAAATAATGAACACTTATGTGTTAATGTTAGATTGTTTGGGTAAGGGAAGTGGTTTTTGCTAGTCATATTATTCCTAGAGAGCACATGGTGGGTCAGACCACTACACCTTTTCTTACATTCTGCTGTTGCACTGAAATCATTCACCTTCAATATCTCAGAGAATTCTCCTGCATCCATATTGCCTTCCAAAAGCACGATATTCACAGACGGTGGAGGTCTCATACACTGGAAACACCTCCCCCCACCATTTTTCTGGCTACATGCTCCTAAAAAAAAAAAAAACCACTAAAAAAAACCCCATTACGGAAGCAAAGGCCATTCCTTTCTGCACCTTCTCCTGCTTCTGGGAACACACTAATAGCCTGCAGCTGTGCTAGCTTGAGATGAGGAAAAAGAGTAAATTTGAGCATCTTTTTCATGTCCACTGATCTCAACAGCTGCTTGTTGAAAGGATGAGACAAAGTTCAGGTATTTGGCCACCACTATCTTCTCTGACAAGTTCAGGTCAACTCAAATTCAAGACCAACTTCACCAGAAAAAAATTTCATTCCATTTTACCTACCAAAATCTCTGTGTTATGAAGTCAGTTTCTGTGAAAAATATTATACTTCATTATATTTGAAATTTGGAAGACATTTCAAATGGCATTGTTTTCAAGGTGGCATTCTTTTCTCTGGCATCTCCTGGGTGTAGGAATGTTCCCACCATAGCTTGGGAGATTTGCAAACAGTCAGGCCTCTGGCTCTTACTTATTTTTCCATTATTTTCTTACTTATTTTCCATTAAAGTATTTCTAAAACTACTGAATGAAATAATACATTAATTCTCTTTTTACATAGTAGGTGTGGCAATTCTCTGGTCTTCTGTTTCGAGACTGCTGCTGGGACTCTTTTGTCCACCTCACAGAGACCCAGCCCCTTTGCTTTGTGTATTAGGGTAAGTGGCAGTGCTATATTTAAAACATAATACAAATATTAAATTATTAAGTTATGAAGATCATAATTGCAGTATATCAGTGAGATAAAACTGTGCATCTTCTTCATGATAAAATGGAATATTTTTACCTACAGGTTTCTCATAATTAGCACATTCAAATATAACTGCTGCACTAGTTAATCTTTAAAAAATAAATTTTGCATATGTTGTATTTAAAACTCACAAGTGAAGTGTCTCTGAGAGATAATCTCTGTTATTTTCCAATTTCAAATTCAAAGGTAAAGAAATTTGCTGTTACTACACTTATTTATGCTGTGAATTCAAGTGGGAACTGCTTCAAATTGGAGTCTCATAAAAGAATAAACAGCTTCTCTTTTTTAGAGAACAGAGTGGGTTTTTCATTTCCTTTCCAGTTCTGGAAAAGGGCTATAAGAGCCTGAAATAACATTTACAGAAGTCATTCTTAAGTGTCTGTCCATCTTTTCTTAAGATAAAAACCCCGCAGACACCAAACTTTCCTCCAGTTGCTACACATCATACAACAAATGGAGATAATCTGTTTGTTTGAGATGGCTGTTAGTTTCAGTGTATGTAAAGAATGAGACAACTAGTAATTTAGCTATTGATTTTAATTTAGCTAATTTATTTATACAGCAGTCAAATCTGTTTGGTAGAAAAGTTGATTTAAATGACCTCTGGTACTGAAAGCTCAGCATATCTTAGTGACATTTTTCAGTCTTAATTGAATTTGTATAAATGAACATATATGTATGTGTCTGCGTGTGATAATTTACCTTTAGAGAGTGATACAATTTTATTTTAACAATTTCCTATGTAATTTTAAGTTCTCACACGACAAACTATTATCTTCCCATAATTTTGGCTTTATTTTATCCATTAAAGACAATTTCTTCATTACAGAGTTCTTCTTTTGAGTCCTTTCCTCTCAAAAAGAAAGCTGGAATTTTTGGTTTAGTGCCTAACCAAAATCTTCTATTGTTGTTGTTGCTGTTGTTATTTTGGCAATTAAAATATTTTTTAAGCTAAATCTGAATTATTCCAATGAGTGTAAAGGAAAAGGCATTTCTTAAGTAAAGAGAATATGTTTCCACCATTATTATTGTATCTAACTCCCAACACAATAACTCTGCAGCCCTAACAAAAAACATGTCCAGAGCACAAATTTTATTCTTTCTGTCAAGGCAAAGATTTGAACCTGATTTGTTATATTTCTAACAATAAATAACTTTCTAAAGCTTCTACTTTGTATGAAAAGTTTAGGTTTTTGTTGGACTACAAGGAAGGAGAACAATTAAAAATCTCATTGCTGAAAATTCCTCTCCTGAGGTGACAGAACCTACTATTCCATACCTTCTCCAATGAACACCTATTAGATGTTGAGCAGTGCATAGATGCCTACACAGAGCATGCAAGCTTTCTCCACAGGATATAAGCCTTCAACATAAATCCTTTTATTAAAAAAGCCAGTAAGGAGTGAGAGTACAAGTCTTCCTTCACGTGTGTGCCTTCAGTCACAAGCTGCTTAAGGACCGCACAGCTGCACACTCACTAACTCTACCACTGGTGGCGTGTGGGAGAGAGTCCATAGGGCAAAAATGAGAATGCTTGTAGGTTGGGGTAAAGCCACTTAAAGAAGGAAAAAAAAGAGGAAAACCCCCACCAAATTTTGCAAAAACCCAATCTCTCACCACCAGAATATCAGTGCCCAGCTAGTACCCATGTAAAAGAGATTTTGGAAGAATTGCCACACCTCTCCATTCTTCATTGCTGAACATGACATTCTAGGGCATTGCTGAACATGACATTCTAGGGCAGTTCAGCTGCCTTGGCTGTTCCCTCTTCTAGCCAGCCTTCTCACTGAGAGGAAAAAGAGGTAAATAGAGATGGTCATGATGCTGTGCAGATAATGTTTAGCAATAGCTAAAACATCAATAACTAAAACATCCATGAGTATCAACACAGTTTCTGTCACATAGATCACAGCACCAGATGGAATACTGTGAAGAAAATAAACTCTAAGCAATAACAGTTTATATCTTATTCCATACCATTTGTATTGTGCTCAGGTACTGCATTATTTAATCTATTTTCCTAAGACACCACCATACTCTGCCCTACCTTTTGACATATTTACAGATATAATTCCCTTCATTCATTTCATGGACCACCCCATTCAAATATCCATTCAAATGTCCATTCAATAATTTAGTCCTTGACTTGGGTTCCTCAAATTTTGGTGGTCATTCAGGACAGGAGAGATGCCATGTTAGGTCCTTGCTGCATTTGCCCAATTCCTTAGTAGGTTCTACCTCCATTTTTTGCATGACTCTTGCTTTGGTACTTCTGACATAGAACTATGACATCACACAGCAATGGCAACAAACAACTGAGACCACAGATGATTTTCACCCAAAGTAAAACCTCCTCAGGGTGCACACTAGATATTCCCATTGTTTTGTGTTATCCACCAAGGTCCTTGAGCAAAATGTATCTTGTGAATGGGTTTGCCTTTTCCTAATCCATACTTTCTCCGAGTCACTAATGTGCACTGTAGTAACTGTATGTCCTTCTGCATTATGTTGGGATTTTGTTTGGGCAGAACCAGATTGTTTTACAAACTCTCCAGTGTTAATCATCCAAGTGACCTCTGCTGGATTTGTATCCCAAATGATTGAAGGTTCCAGCCCCCATCACTCTAAGTATAGTTTTTAACTGTTCAATTAAAATTTGGTATGTGATATGTCAAGATGTCTGTGTTAGCCTGATTTGATTTATGCTGGAGTACTTTCTTGCCTTGAGGCTTATTTTCCAAGGTTCAGGTTTCTGGAAGTGGACTTGGTCATGTCTCGTGTTCTTGGCCATCTGGTAATTGTTCCCACTGTTGTAAGCGAGTGGCAATAATCGTGGCATGTTCCTCGTAAGGTGGGCCTCCCCATGCTAGTATCTCAGCCACCATCCTCTGTGCCAGAAAGCCAAGCTTTGCCTATTTGGGTCTTTTGATAATGGCATGTTTTGCTTTCCCAGGATAACCTGCGCAACAATCTCAATTGGTCACATCCACCGTACGAACACGATGCTGCATTCCCTCCTTGGTGTCCTGATGCATCAGGGATCCATTGAATGAAGTGTTGATGTCCTATCCACCAGTGTTTTGATCACCAGTCTTTAGCATAGCACTATACAGAGTGCTTAATTATGAAGAAAATTAACTCCATCCCAGCCAAATCCAGTGCAATAATAGATTATGATGAGCTCATCTGAAGCAAAAACCACCAAAAGAAAAATGATTAAAACTTTTCCATGGGGACTACCAATTTAGGGAAAATATTCAAACTCTGGGCTAAGTTAACTTTTCTTTAAAAAGATAATGGCAACCCTAGGTTTGTGACTCGTGATCTTCCTTACATTATTTTCCTTTATTGCAGATATTAACTGTGAAAATGGTGAGGCACCAAAACAGGCTGCTCCAAGGTGTTCTGGGTGCCCCATCCTTGGAGGTGTTCAAGGCCAGCTTGGACAGTCTTTGGGCAGCCTTGTCAAATGAAAGATGTCCCAGCCTGTGACAGTGGGGGCTTGGCACCAGATGATCTTTAAGACCCCTTCCAACCCAACCCATTTTATAAGCTGTGAAGGGCTGTGATTGGCTGGTTTTTGTTCTTGTTTTTTTTTTTGAAGCACCTGTTGGTTACTTTTCAAAGATGCCTAAATCAAATAAAATCAAATTAGGACAGTAGAATATTTAATATGATTTTAAATTTGGTTCAGCTTTGCATCTGCCGATGTATCTACCAGATGAAAATGCAGCTTTTTAGAATAGCAAATTGCATTCAAATGAAAGATTAAGCATTAGACTTCTGGTGGATATTACTCAGAGAAGAATGTGAAAGGAAAAATGCAACTATGTTATGCTTATTCTGTAACTTAAGACTGAGCATTTTACTTTCATTTGATTGCAAGTGCAAGATCTAACATTAAACACTGATATGAGGTCTTAAGTTAAACAAGTATAGAAACAGAATCCTTATAAAGTGGGAAGAAACATTATTACTTCCTGGTAAAAGAAAAAAACCCCCTTTTTTTAAAAAAGGATGGCTTTCATGTTTTTGTCTCTTTTTTTTCCCTGGCTATAATAAAAAAGGGCTAGTCTGAATTGAGAGATCCATAATCTCTTTTATAATTGGTCATGAATGTTTTTTTTTCTTTAATGAAAAAATTTGTATTTTCGTCTTAACTACTCATTCCACAGTGCCTCAGGGAACATACATTTTTCTCTACAGAAATTGAGCAGTTTGCATAGTTTAAAAGAACCATTGAAATGGTCTTTTCAATTTCCTTTGATAACTTCACAAATGTTAACTTTATCAGCATTTATACGTTACAGGAAGAAATTTCCTAGAAAAATATCCAAAACATCCAAAGAGACATTTTAAAATTTCTTTTCGTATGACCCAAACTGTTGCTTACTCTGTTGACATTTAGAGATGATTCTATCATAAATCACATGATAATTTTATTTTTTTTAGAAATAGGGTTGGAACAGTGCCATTCTCCTCTTTCATACAGTGTCTAAGCCAGTTTGGAGGCTAGAGAAATAGATTCAAACAGAAATCATTAATAATAATGTGTGACATGGGCAGATCGGAGCTGTAGGCAGAGGCACACAAACATACAATGAGACACTTCATTTTGCTCTTGTGAATTTCCAGTGTATTCTTACCAGACAAGTGAAAAACACAAGAGAAACACAAGAAACAATAGCAATCTAACATAAGAAGAGCTATGAAAACTCCTTACTGTGACTTGCATCTGGATTGCAAGCCTGATCTTATTATTATTAGCTGACAGCGAGGCCAGTCTTCAAAATGTCTCTAAAGTTGAGTTTTACACTGATAAAGAATCTAATCCTTAATTGTTATCGCTCTGTGGAGCAGCATGGGTTCAAACCTGTCTCATATGCTATAAATGCATGTCTCCTTTTCCTCCTGTAACTTCAAATTGTTATCATTAACTATTATAAATAAAAGGATCTGTGAAGTGAGCTTCTTTTGAAAATCCAAGACTCACAAAGTCCTAAAATTTGCAGTTACACAACATATTATCCTAAACAGACATGGGATTTTTACCTACCTCATCTTGAAGTCCTGGCTCCAAGTTTTTTAGTTTGTTAGATTGACTGTTTATAAAACAGGAGAGATTTCCTCCTGGAATCTTGTTCTCTGAGCTGTATGTTTCAACAAAAGTAGCTATTCACTAATGGATTAAGAAATATATAATTAAATGTGAAAAGCCAAATGTGAGTGAATAGTAGTCCTAAATGCAAGACACAGAATTGATTTATCTCCTAGTGATAGTAACATATTATTTTTAATAACTTTTGCAAATGAAAAAACATGTGGACTGTCAATTCTATTGTGCACCCTTTATTAAGAAATTAATACTATTATAGTAGAGACTAAGCTCTAATGAAGGTTCTAACTGCATGCAGGCTAGGAAGCCTTAACAATGAAAATTATCCTCTTCCAATCTGTGATATTGTTTCAACAGAAAACACCCTTTGCATTTAAGTTAGGACACAGTGCAATGAATAACTCTGGTGGCATTTTATTCATTATTTTATTGTCTTTGGGGTCTTGTATGATTGAACTATTGAAAATACTAAGTGCATTCTGATTTGTCTATGTATCATATATATCACTTTTCTAGTTCTGTTTCATATTATATGTATAACATTTCTACTTCTCTGATTATGTATATATATATATATATATATATATATATATATAATTTTTTCATTGCTTATAATATTTCTCTTTTGAGTGTTGGTGTGACTAGCTTTGGAAAAATAACCAGTTTGTCCCATGTAGACCAAATATTCAAAACGAGAATATAGTATTTTTTTGGCATGTGTTTCTGTGTGTTTCTGTGTGTGTGTATACCTCGGTGTAAATACACCATTATTATTTACACATATATTATTAATAAATTGTTTCTTATTCCAGTTCTCAGACTTCTGGTGTTTTGTTCTCTCACAACTGACTCTGTCAAAGAAGACAACACAGAAAATTCATTCACTGGTTGAGGAGATTGTAATTAATTTGCCACTTCTTACACGGTCAAAATAAATAGAATCCTTACCATAAAAATGTATTTCCTTAAGCTTTCCTGACATAATATATCTTCTTGGCAGTCTTGTGTTCTGAGACTTAGCAGTTCAGTATGACTGAGAACCTGAGATATTACTTCTGGGATTTTGCACTCTTTCAGAGAATTTCTGGAGTCTGTCTGCGAATATTAGGAGGTAGCCATTCTAGGAACAGACCTCTCAAAGTCCCATTGGACTTGCTTTCCCTTACAATAAAAATGACATAATAAATACTCTATGCATCGAGTGTGGAGAATCAGAGACTTGTCAAAGCCCCCAGGTTACTGACGCCTCTGCATGTAAAGAGAATTAGAAGTTTAATGGAGTTCACTGTGGTATAAAATTTTGCAGCTAAATCACCTTCCTTGCAGAGCTGGGGACCATATTCAACTCTTCCACCAAACATCTTAGCTAAGATATATCTTCGTATCACAGAGGAAACATGTCACGGTTTAGAAATGGCTCTCCCCAGTTCAGTGCCCCCAAACCATGTTCATCTCTCTCTCTATCCCCTACTCTCCTGTTTTCCAGTCTCTCTTCCCCCTTACTGGAAACAGCAATGAGATAAGAAAACAAACAGTAGCAGCAGCAATACTAATGACAGAGGTTACAAGAAAGAAAAGATTCACATGGAACCTGTCGATATGCCAGACAACTTCCTCTGCCATGTTTACTTGACCAGACTGGAATCCTTTCTCCCCAGAAGAGAGTCCCTCCCCTGTACCCTCAGCAATGACATGAGGTGGTATAGAATAAACTCTGGATTGTAACCATGGCCCCTCCTGCAAGAATTAACCCTGTCCTGGCTAGAACCAGGACAAAATCCATCAGGGAATAGACTATACAAGGGATGTAAAAGAACAGGTGTAGATGGCATATGAACAATCACAAAATGCAAGTAATTGTTATTTGTATCACTTAATGAAAAAGATGTTTAAATATATATATATTTAAAAAAAGAAAAGCACAAATAAGAGAGGAAGAACACATGCTAAGAAAATTATTAAGAAGTTTTGAGTTTTTTGCCACATTGAGCAAATATATTCCCATCTGAAGCTACATATAAACTGTGGTTTAGGAATATTGTGGCAGAATCACCAAAATTTGAAATCAGCATAGTCAACAGGCTTCAAAAGAGATGGTTTATACCAGCCATCAACATGGTCTGTTGTTTATGATCTTTCTTCCCTAACCCAGCTTCAAACAGCATAACTGTAAGTTTGAAGTGAGATAGAGTTCCCTGGCTCTCACTGATGCCAACTTAGTTCCTCTGACACTGTTGGTATGTATTACATGTCAAAACTAAAGATAGTAAACATTAATTGCTAAAAAAGTACTTAATTTCATGTTATCTAAATTTATTTTCTCTACTTTGATCTTAGTTCTCTGTGTTTTTTTTTTTACATTGCAATGGAAGCATGAAAATTCTTCTAAGCGACAAATTTGTCCTGCCTTCCTAAAACAAAGTGTAGACAAGCAGTTATTTAGAGGTTATATTTACATGTTGCTGATTCTCATTTTATTTGATCCTTTCCAGTGTGGACTTGCCAGTGCTTGGATATATACAGAAATAACGACAATGACAGAGAAGAAAGTTAAGAAACCTTGTCCCCCTCTGGAGGACAGATATGAGATTCATTGCTTTCCTGCCAGAAGACCATGAAAACACATGGTGTAATTGTAGCAGGAAAATTTCCTGTTCAGCTGAAGTAAGACAACAAGCAGTTCCATTTCTCTGTCCTAACTCACTCCAGGACAAAATCATCCTGTTTCAGGTTTGATTTAAGCAAACCATCTCAACGTACATTAATGGAGACACAGAGCCCACGCAGCCAATTTGCATGTGACCTCATCAGAATTTCAGCATCCACCTCTACGCACTCAGAGCACAAGAGCATCCACCACATTAATTGTTTCTTAAGTGATCATGCATCAGGGCTCTGGAAGCAATTTGGCTCATAAATGGGGATTCCAGGAATATCAGTCCTGCTTGTTGCATCTCTTGAGCTACGCTGCAAACCTAGCTGCTGAATATTTAGAGAGAAAAAGATGTGCTTCAGGTATAAATGAAGAAGTATTTCTGAACAAACTGAAACCTAAAGGAATTCAAACTCTGAAATTTGCCACTAAAAACCATAGCCACAGTAGCTCACAAAGCCATGTCCAATATCCTGCAGCCTATACCTTTAAAATTTTAATCACTGTCTTTTATAATTTGGTGTGTACCCTACCATTTTTTTTATACCCCTGCTTCCTGGGTACAGAGACAAGGTGATAAGTTTAAAGTGCTGCTTTTTCCATACCACTCACATCACAGCAGGGAGGGATGTGGGACTGGAAACAGAAAGTTTGCCATTTTTCCTGGCTCTCTTCCGGAAGAAGGTCCCAGGTCAGCCTGATGGAGCTAGTGCCGCTGCCGCCACCAGCTGCTCCTTTTCCTATTCCTCTGAGCTGCAGTTTTTGAAGTTTGGGGCTGAAAGACAGGGATGGTGAGCCCAAGATACCACTCTGAGGAAAAGAAAAGGGAGAAAGAGTGGCAGCAGCAGCGTGAGGGCAGAGCTGTGTGGGGCCCAGGTCCCAGGAGAGTGAGTGGAGCATCAGGGGTCTGCATGGAGCTGAGTCAGTGAGATGGAGTGGAGGGGGCAGCACAGATGATCTAGCTTCCAAGAGGCTTTCCTGGACTTAGCTTGATGGTCTTTTTGCACTGGGGTGGGTGAGGGGACATTAAACTGTGGAAGCTCTCATTCTCATTTGCATTGCTTTTGTTTTCTCAAGTACTACTGGCCCCATTGCAGGGCCAGCCCGCAGCTTGCCTTCGTTTGGGAAACCACGTCAGGTGCTGTCTTTGGGAAACATTTTTGTTTGTTTGGTGGTGATTTTTTTTTTTGTGAGTAAAACACCTTGTCTCTTTCGTACACTCTTTACCATTAATATTATGATTATTGTGATTTTAAGTAAATTGACACTTCAATTTATAATCTCTCCCAGTGTTCTTCCATTTTCAGAAGGTGCAGGGGTGAGAAGGGAACAACTCGAGTGGGTTTAATGTTCTAAATAGGATTTAAAACCAGCACACCCTCATAAGATTTTTGGAAACATTTTGCTGTATTTTGTTTCATTGCTATTCCTGTCATAAAATAACTTAATTTTCTACAACATTCTTTCTCTGAATAACAAAATCAGCAATTATAGCTGTAATATTCAAAGTGCTTACCTTTTGGGAATACATTTTTGCACAAGTTTTTTTGTATGATGAAGACTGTAAAAGCATTCTGAATATTCACAGACAATTTTTATGCTTGCATCTAAAGTATCTGAACAACCATTAAAAAAAGTATGATTTGTGATTGAAGGCTTATGATTTTGAAATGGAGAAAATTTTTTTTTCAAGGAAGTTCAAATCAGGGTATTATAAACAGACTTGAAACTCAGCCTTTACTGAAGTACTTTTTGAAATTCATGCCTTGTTTCCTGCCTGCTTTTCTACCAAAATTTTAATTTAACTGCTAACATTTGTTTGTCTGACATAAAAAAGGCTTATGTCTAAACTGAATAGTATACACTCCTCAGGGACCTGTACATGTTATCTACTTTATACCAAAAAATTTTCCTGAATATAAGTGGCCCTTCAAATCCGTGTTTGCTACTGTTTCATATGAATGTTGCTCTATGAATCTTTTATATAAATTTTCTGGTTTTGCTAATACCTACCTCCTAATCTTCATTAGCAGTATTTGCTCTTATTTGTTTGGTGCTTTTATTTTTCTTTGTTGAATTGCAGGTCTACTAGTCATCTTTTTATTTTAGACTTCTGTATTCTTTCTTTTAGACTTAACTGTGTTTTTTCTACAGTTCTAGACCTTCCCATTCAACACACATTATTCGACTAAACTTCATTATCTTTCATCATCACTTATAGGTAATTTAAACAAAGTAAAATGTTTAATTAAAAAAATTGAAGAATTTTAATCTTGGAGAAGAATCCCGTAGTTAATTGGAAGAGATCATTCTAAAAAAAAGGAGTATCAGAATAGGAGGATTCATGTTCCTTTACTAAGATTTTTCTAGAGTTATCCTTGCTGATTCTATCTGTATAAAAGATATTTATCATGCAAAGCATTTCAGAGAATCATAGTATCACAGAATGGGTAAGTAAGGTTGGTAGGGGCCATAGGGAGTCGTCTTCGCCAACCTCCCTGTTCAAGCAAGATCATCCTAGAGGACATTGCATGAAATTGTGTACAGCAGGCTCTTGAATATCTCCAGTGATGGAGCTCCATACTCTCAGGATGATCTGTTCCAGTGTACAGTCACCTGCAGGGTGAAAAAGTTTGTCCTCATATTCAGATGGGACTTCCTGTGCATCGTTTTCTGCCCATTACCTCTTGTCCTATTGCTTGGCACCACTGGGCAGAGCCTGGCTCCACCCTCCTGGCATCCTCCCTTCAGATGCTTACTTTGATGAGATCCCCTCTCAACTGTCTATTTGTGAGGCTGAACAAGCCCAACTTTCTCAACCTTTTCTCATAAGACAGATGATCCAGTCCCTTAGTCCTCTTTGTAGTCCTTTGTAGCCCCCCTTTGTGGATCTCCAGGAGCTCCCTGTCTCTCTTGTACTGACGAGCCCAGAACTGGACACAGCACTCCAGATGTGGCCTCTGGAGAAACCCTTCTACTAGGTTGATTAGAGGGGCAGGATCACCTCCCTCAGCCTGCTGGCAATACTCTTCCTAGTGCACCCCAGGATATTATTGGGGCCCATTGCTGGGCATGGACAGTTGTCATGGACAGTTTGCTGTCCACCAGGACCCCCAGAACATTCTCTGCAGAGCTGCTTTCCAGCAGGTCAGCCCCCAGTTGATACTTGTGCCTGTGGTTATCCTTCCCCAGCTGTAGGACCCTGCATTTGCCTCTGTAGAACATCAAGGAGCTCTTCTCTGCCCATTTCTCCAATCTGTCAAGATCCTTCTGAAGAGCTGCACAACACTCTTTTGTCAGCCACTCCTCCCAGCTTTGTATCATCAGTGAACTTGCTGAGAAGGCATCTTCCCTTTCACTGAAGTGAATAACAAATAAGTTAAACAATACTGGGCCCAGTATTGAACCTTGAGGGACACCTCTAGTGACAGTCTCCTAAATAGACCCCGTGACAATGATTTGGACACTTTAGAATTTGACATACAAGCAGTTCTCCATCCACTGCCCACTCATCTAATTAACACTCTCTGAATTTGTCTATGAGGATTTTGTGAGAGAGTGCTGAAAGCCTTTCTAATGTAGACAATATCCTGTAGACAATATCCTTTCTAAAGGTGGTCAGTTGCTGTTTCCTCATCATACAGGTAGTTGCTTCATCATAGAAAGCTATCAGGTTGGTCGAGCATTATTTATCTTTGTCTTTTGTGACTCCATTCTGGTCCTGATCACCTCCTGTCCGCATGGATGGAGATGGCCTCCAGAATGGGGTTCTCCATCACCTTTCCAGGAACTGAGATGCTTGGTTGTTCTCTGTGCAGTCTTTCTTGTCCTTTTTGAAGACCAGTGACATTTCCTTTCTCCCAGTCCTCAGGCACCTCTCCTGAACCCCATGACCTTTCAAAGATGATGGTGAGCAGTCTTGCTGTGATTTCCACTAGCTCTCTCAGCACTCAAGGATGCATTCTGCCAGGGCCTGTGGACTCATGGATATCAAGTTTGCCCAGATGATTCTAACCTGAGTCTCCTTCACCAGGAGTTAAGGAGAATTGGGTTAGAGTCTGTCTGTCTGTCTGTCCTCCAAGTTTCCTTTACCCTGGTCTACTGGGTTAGAGTTTTCTCAGGAATGATCTTGTCAGTGAAGATTGATGCAAAGAAAGCATTCAGTAAGTCTGCCTTCTCCGCATCCTTTCTTACCAGGCTTCCTCCACTAGTAACGGGCCCACGTTATCCTTTGTTTTCTTTTTATTACTGATGTACCTGAAAGAGTTCATCAGTACAAAAGTACTTGTTGTCCTGGACATCCTTGGCTAGATTTAATTTCAAGTGGGCCTTGACCTTCCTTGTCATGTCTCTAGTTACTCTGACAACCTCTCTATATTAATTCTAAGTGGTCTGACCCTGTTTCCATCTTCTCTGTGTTTCTGTTTGTGCTTGTTGAACACAAGTTCTGTGTTCATCCACACAGGTCTCTTGCTCCTTTGTTTGATTGGGATACATCGTTCTTGAGCCTGCAGGAAGTGATCCTTGAATATCAACCAACTCTTTTGGACCCCTGTCAGCTGCAGATTGCTCTGTCCCGTAGGATTCTTCCAAGAAGATGTAGGATTCTTCCAAGAAGATTCCTGAAGAGGTTAGCTCTCCTGAAGTCCATGGTTACAATCTTACTTGCTGCCCTGCTTCCTTTTCATCTGATACTGAACTCCACATTCTCGTAGCCCCTTCATCCGTGCCTGCCCCAGCTTTCACTAAACACTGAGATGAGTTCAGTTGGTTAGAGCACAGTGCTAATAACACCAAGGCTGTGGGCTCAATCTCTGTACAGACCATTTACTTAGAAGTAGAACCTGCTGATCCTTGTGGGTTCCTTCCAACTCAGGATAATCTCTGATTCTCCAGCAAGGCCTTCCCTCTTGTTAGGATGAGGTCAAGCAGCACATGATTCCTGGTAGGATTCTCCCCTACCTGAAATAGGAAGTTGCCATTAATGCTTTCCAGAAGCCTGCTGGATTGCCTGTGCTTTGCAGTGCACCCTTAAGTCCAGCTGTAATGGGGCACTTAAGAATCAGTGTCTCTGACTTAGAGGCTCCTTTGAGCTGCCTGTAGAAGGCCTCATCCACTTCCTTCTCTTAATCAGGGACCCCATAGCACACACTCACAACAGTGTCACCCTTACTAGTTCCCCCTTTTATCTTAACCTATAAGATGTCTACTCACTCTTCAGAGACAGAGCTAAATATATTTTAAGTCTCACCTCACTGTGGAGGGCAACTCCACAGTAGGGCATAACAGTCTTCATGACTGAACTTTCCTTTTTGAATTCCTTAAACCAAATCTGAAACCAAGCTCGTTACATCTTCTGCCAGACGACACGTGTCATCATAAACACAAATTTCACATATATTCTGCTCTTTCAGCAGCAGTCTAATGAACTAGGAACTTAAAACTAATTGCTTCTACAAGGAGATATGAAGAGTGAGGAAATCGCTTCAATGGCATATATTGATCTATCTTAAGTTCAATAACACAGACATAATTTTAATATGAATAGTGCTCAGTACTTCTTTTATTATGTTAACTATGCACCATTACTCTCAAGAAAAGCAATGATGGCTGCATTAACAATGAGCAATACTCATTTTTGATAAATATGTTAATTGCTATAATATTAATACTACAGTTTTTGCAAGTAATGAGATATATTTTCCTTCACTATAACCAAAACTGAACTTTATAATCAAGAAAACATGGGTTGGAGTATTAAGTTGTTTGGCTCAGATGCACATTTCCTTGAAACTGGTAGGAGCAACTCTTTATTTATTATGTATACAGTGTGTCTTTTCATATAGGTGTAATTGTTTCATAACTATAATTTATAGATTCACACAGATTCAAAATCCTCTTGCTTTTAAGCATTGTGTTTCCTGATGATATTGTAAATGTGTTTTTGTTCATTTCTTTGAAGAGAGCGGAAGTGAAGACATTCTTAGCAGAAAAAATGGTCAATCTTATTACCTTCACCCCAGCAAGGTTACCTTAGATTTCATTTGTATATGGTCTCTGACATTTATGCTACTTTAACCCAGAGGCACTTACTGAAAGTCTAAATTTTAAAGTATAGCTCTACCAGTCAGAAGTACAGTAACTCCAGAAGTCTCCCTGAAACTATTAAAAGAAGCCATCCCAATCAGCTAAAAATATTGGTCCATGGGTATAAGTGTCTCAACTTCTTAGTTTTATCTTCTTTCTTTCCTCCTTCTTCTCAATCCAAGAAAAGTAAAATGAAAATATTCTGTTTTAGTTATCAGTTAAACTCTTGTTCCTTGCCACAGGAATAACCTGTAATAACCTGTTACATGGTGTCTTCACCTAGACTAAGCCAATTATGAGAGGCAAAGACCTCTCATATGTCCCCTTTAGTTTTAGCCACTAGATAAAAAGGTGCTCAGTCACCTGGTCCCCAGGGAAATAAGAAAACAAGTTGGAGCAGATGACCCTTCCCCCAGGATGGTGGCCACCTTGGCAGACCGTGTATACCAGAAGACAAAGACACTATGGTGGAGAAGCACCTCCTGGCTTGGGGTTCCCCTGGAACAAAAAACTTGGAGGGCAGGGGCTCACAAAGGAGTTCAGGAAGCAGATGGGAATTTCTGTCATTGCCTGCAAAGATTTGGCCCCGCAGTGTTGGTACAAAAATCTGCCAGATAGAAAGTTTCTAACACAGTTTTTGAGTATTAGGAATCAGTCATTCTTTATTGAAGAACACTCATCACTCAGAGGATTCTTCCTCTAATTGAGTAGCCCAAACATGAGGTAAACAGTTTTTATCATAAGCAGTGATTATGTACTCATCAGCTATCCCCACTTACTTGATGTGCTACTTTATTGTACATAGTTACACGCCTTATCAAAGTCCTTATGTGGTTCTTTGGGGTCTTCATTGTTGGATGTCCTTTTTAAGTGCCGTTCCTTGACCCCTGCTTGTGAGTAAGTGCCCTGTCCTGCAGACGTGTTCTGGAAAGGCTTGGAAATGGGAAAAGACCTGCTGGTTGTGAAGGCCAGGGTCTGCCCTTCACTTCAGTGAGCCAGACAGAATGGACCCCTTTCCAGTTGTGGCCATGGCTTTTTCCCTGCCAGAACCACGTCAAACGGCTGTAACATGAATGGTATTTTGAACAGACAGCACAGAAACCCTCAACACCCTTGTCTCTGTACCCAAGACACACAGTAAAGAACATTAGTGAATTAAATTTTCACACATTTTGTGCCCTTTTACCTTTATATCCCTTTTTCTGTCACCGTATTTCAGTCCTTAGCAACCTCCTATCTTTTCTGACAGTGTCAGTGACCAAAGTAACTTGCCATGCTGGGTAAATTGTCAATGCTATATTTGTTTTGTCTGGCTAGCCAGAAAGTAAAGTGAAAATTGAGAATGCAATATCTGATTTTTGCTCAACTTATCCTCAGCTAGGGGTGTTACTGTCTAACCAATCAGTGATTTTGTCTGTATTCAGAGAAAATTAATTGCCATTGAGACCTGTCAAGTCTGACTGAAATTACACAGTAGAGCAAAAAATTGTGGGGGTAGAAGAACTGATGGATGTGAAGAAACCTCATAAGCACTGAACATCTCATGGCTTGCCCAGGCTAAGAAAATGAATGAAAACTATATGACCTATTTTATTGCCCACTTTGATAGCATAGATTAGGAACCATTCTATAACTGCTTTTGGTATGATACAGTTCCAAATGTCAATGAAACAACAACTGGCTTTTTAACCTAAGTTGACTGTCTGCCCGAAATTCCCTGTTTGATGTTTACATGCTTCAGTTCTTAAGAAATTGTCATCACATCTTCTCTTCTGATGTATAGTAAAGGAGGCAAATGCTTCTCTTCCATGCATGGCTCCCTCAATTCTGTTTGGTCACATAGCTGAAGTCAGTGAGTCAATGGCTTTAGAAAAAGAAAAAAGAAAACTATTACTCTTCAAGTGAATTTCAAGCCTATTTTATCTATTGGCTGATGAATTATCTGACATATGATAAATGATTGTATAAAGAAATAGCAGGAGGAATGCACATAACCATCTTCTTACCTGATTATGCTATTTACCCCGTCTTTAAAAAACTTTAAAAAGTTTTATGCAACATACTAGTGCGAGTATTTTCGACTACATGACAGCATTACATTACAATGCTGAAAAGGCAAATCTGATGCACTCTATTCCCTAGTGACAAAAGTACATGTGCATATATGTACACTTACTGTACTAATTATTTGTCATCAAATCAAATACCAATATTCACTATCGTTTTAATCCAGAGAAGACTTTTTTGGGGTTTCTGTCAAAGCAACAAAGTTTTTCAACTATTAGCAGCCTGCATTTTTTGCCAGTTTAGCTTAGGAGAGACATTTCTTTTTGCTGGAAATCTGAGATCAGAAAATAACCATGTTTAGGCACCAGAACTCAGCAAGTAAATTTGAACTTTTTCTGTCACACTTTCAGTAAGTCTCGTCAGTTCCTAATGGAGTCAGTGATATATTGTGCTGATAGTTCCATCAAGCATTTGATTTATGGCTAAATATTGGCCTAAAACTTTGCATAAGAAAAGAGGTTAAATGAGGAAAAAGAAGTCCCCCAAGCCATTTGAAAATATTCACCCTAGTATTTGCCTGGTTTGTTGTCTTTCCATTAAAATGGTCAAATCCATTAAAATGAAAAAGGCCACTCTATAAATTAAAAGTTCAATTAGAAAATTGAAAGTGGACCATTTGAGAAAGTATTTTTAAAAGGTCTTGAAACCAAATTCAGTAAATTGAAAATTACTGAACTCTCAGATGAGAATCATCTCAGGTAGAGATGGAGCTGTTGACATGGCTTTCTTAAGTGTTTTCTAGGTGCCAGGAACATTTTTGGATAAAATCAATTGCTCAGCAGCTAGGTAACAATACTGCTTGAAAGCATCTATGAAATTGAATGCTTCCTGTGTTCTGAAGCTCTTTTCTCTGAAGGGATCCTTTCTCTAGAGAAGTAACAGCTTTAATTTCTCCTTTCATCTCACCAGTCTTTCTCGTTGTCTGTTTGATGACATTCATAACAGAAAGTATTTTCCCAGTTTATTTACTCACTATTTCTTTCATATAAAACTACCTTGCTTAGTCTTGTCTTAGAGGCAAATCTTTTGAAGCTTTAAGGACAGTTAAGACTAACATCAACCTACAAGGGGCAATTTTCCTCCTCTTTTTCTTCCACTCTGTTGAAGGGATAAAAGACTTCTTTCAGGGAAACTACCCGGTGTGCCCAATTTAGTCTCCTGCTTTGAATTGTCCCTGAAAGAAGGGGTACCCTGTAAGAGAGTTCAGTTTTGTTTAAAGACATTAATGTCTCTGGAAAAATAGACTTTCTATTAAATTAATGTTAAGGATGAACATTTTGTTGGTGGTGTCTGTGTATTTGCTACAATGCTTTCCAAAAAACACCCTTTTATTGATAACATGCTGAATAGGCAGTGTAAATACACTGCAGGATATCGTCATTGTCTTCTGCACATTTGTGAAAATGTCCTTAGTAAATGTAAAATGTTTATATGTGCTAGACTCTCTAGGAATACCTGTATGTGGCTGGACAAAACACTGTAAAAAAGTAAACACAATTGTAGTTATTGAGGTTTAAATTCTCATGAAGTAGCTTAACGTTTAATTCTGGATATGATTTGAAAACGATTTAATATTTCATGGTGCTCAGATATATTCAACAGGTAAAGCAATAAATTCAGTTTTCTTTCTGTTATCGTACTTGTTGAATAAGTTTTTCTGCTTTAAAACAAATACAGAGAGCACTTTAGCCAAAGCTTTTTACTTCATACTTTTCAGGTGACATTCAGCTACACAACACTGACAGTTGTTTGCCTAAAAGATTGGTATTAACTGATACATGTCAACGATGAAATAAGTGGCTGACATGCAAAGTAATCAAACATACAGCCTCACTTTAAACAATAGGGTTGGTTTTTTTTTTGGTCTGAAAGCCAGATATACCAATGCTCTTTTTGATGCTACATTTCTTATGCAGCCAAGAAGCAGGCAGAGAATCAGCTATAACTACCTCCAATCGAGTCTAGGAGACAAAAGTAAAGTCTTGTCATGGTTTAAGCCCAGCTGGAAATTAAGCCCCATGGAACTGTTTAGCTACCCCCACCCAGTCCAATGGAAGAGACGAAAGGCAGAGATCCAGAGATAAGAACCACCTACCGAAAACAGCAATAAGATAAGAAAACAAATTAACAGCATCAATATTAATAATGAAAGTAAAAAAGAGAGTGATTTACGTACAAAAAATGCTCACTGAACCATCTAACCTTGTCTGGTGCTCTGTGTCCCTCTGAGACAAAGAACAAAATGGCTCTCACCCCTTACACATGCATGTTTGTCCCATTACAATCTTGGACAGTGAAAACCAAGGTGGGATAAACTTTGCCATTTGCCATTCTGTCCCCCAGAAAAGGGCAAAATACCCACAGATCCCTCTTGAGCTCCTTTTTTTCTCCACCCAAAGTCATACCCCCTTCTCAAAAGTAAGTATCGCTTACTTCTGCCCCCCAGAATGAATGTGGGTAATATAGAACAAGAACCTAGACATGTCTATATGGCTGAAGGCTCTGTCCCCTCACATCCTTGGCTAAAACACACGTATGTACAGGACAAAGAGCTCTGATCACCACAGGAAATTAACAAGTTAAAAGTTCATTCATAGTGTCTCATTTACTTAAGTCATTTTGCCATGTCATTGCATTTTGAAGGACATGGCAAGTACTGCAATATACAATGCTGAAGCACATGTCCTCTTACTCTTGTATATAAGACTTCTGGTCTGTTTCTCAAAAGGTTGGCTTTATTAAGAACACAAATGTGGTGGAATTGCTATCACCAGCTCCTGCAAACATTATGTGCTGTGGCTCTTGACTTCAGTGAAGACCTCTTTTTGCTGTACTGGCAACATAAGTCACCAGAGCTAGCAGAAAAACAAGCATAGTTGAAGTGTGACTATCAGTCCAGTTGTGTGCACTTGCTTAGCTGAATTAAATGGCAAATATAACCTAGTGTCCTAGAAGCAGAGAAAGCAGATTTGATTTCATTTCCCTTCAAAAAATGTCAGCCTTCTGCTACTATTTTGAACACACACTATGGCCATTTCAGTCACAATTCTGTCAGTTATAATTTTACTGGTATTTGTGGGAGGTCTCATCATGGACCTTTGCACACAGCCTCTGGTGAGCACCTTCCCAGATGAAGTCAGCGGGGCGCTCAGGGGCTCGGGCACAGAAGGGTGAGCGCAGTGTAACCTGCTGCTGTGTTAGCAACAGGGCACAGCACTGATGGCAAGAGCTATGAAACCATGAGGGCAGCACAGGAACACAAGAGTTCATGTCCAGCTAAGAAGAGTGAATTCTGCTTTAAGGAACTGAGCTGTGCATTCAATGCTTTGCCACACCAGTTTTTGGCCTAGTGGTGTGTGTTTTCTTGTTAATAAAATGCAAGTACTTGGGGACGTTTCTACAATACAGGAGCTGGAGTCATTGATAAAAAGAAAAGACTCCTCCACAATGGCAAAAATCCTGATAAAAGGAAAAAAATTCTCAACAGTAAACTTCTGATTTATCAACATATCTACATATCTAGAGCCACATACTAACACATGACAGGAAAAATACCTGTCTTTTCAGTCAAAGGCTTGTCACAGTTTACTAGAGATCAAATATATACCCCTATAAATTACTTGATATCATTATAAATTTACTATTCTTCTCTATTCTCTATTTTCTCTACAGGGATTATATTGTCACAACAGGAACAAATTATTGTCACAAAATTTAGAAATTGCTTATGGTCATCTACACTGCCACTACTGATGTTGTCAAGGTTTGGATTTGGCAAACAACGAATCAGAGAAAAATGCTCATGAAAATGGCATGAAATGAGTCCATGGGTGACACAATTAATTTTGACTGAAAATTTGATTTTTGCATTTGCCAGAGCAAACGCAAGAAGCCCTAAAGAAAGTTTTTTTTTTTAATGTCATAGAAAAAAATCAGTTAAAAACATAAAAATAAAAAAGGAAATTAGAGTTATAGGCATATGACTACAAATTGCCATTCCTAAACTTGCAGTGAGATCAATATTTACTGTACCTAAACTTTGGAGTGCAGCCAAAGAGCCAGAGAGGAACCACAACAGAGACTGAATGTAAAGCAGTGATCTTGAATCAGTGTCCTTTGCTTTCATTGCTAAGCTCTGCATTGCTGTTAAGTGCACTCTGGAGCTTTACAGAAGACTTTTGAGGGTTTTTTTCAGTGTGCAGAGTAGGATACACTGATCAGCTTGGGCACTTGTATCCTCTTACTCTTAATTGTTGAGCTGCAAATTAGCTATAAGTAAATGATGAAGTTTCTTGCTGGTTTTCTCTTCTCATCAAAGGAATTTTGTGAAATGATAGTTAAAAAGTCCATGGTTATCTCTACTAAAGTAATTTCAATAATATTATGATCCAAATATTAAAATTCTTAGAGAGATGCGCCTGCCAAAAATGAGGGGCAAAGAAGACCATATGCTGAAGTCAGTACCATGGATTTTTTCTTAACAGTAAATGTGAGGTAGAGGGAGATAGAAAGAAATAGGGAAAAGCAAGAGAAGGAGTGAAAGTAGCAAGGTACATATTCACCATTCATTGGATCCCTCAACAAGGCTTGGTGCTGCAATTGCAGTGTCTGGTGGTTGCTGTCCTGCTCTGTCAAAGTGGTGGAGGAAATCCACAGAACAGAGAGTTCAGGTTCAGATGGGAATGTCCAGGTACCTCCCCTGAGGGGTGAGGACAGGACTGTTCAGTGACACCTTCTAAGGCCAGCTGCCTACATCAGTGCACTTAAATCCCATCAGCAGAGCTGACACCCTCAGGCTAAGAGTGAATGTCTGGCTGCTTTTCTGGCAGGGCAGTTTTCATAGCTGAGTTCTCTTTCATAAGGACAAGGAGACAGTACCTCGCTTCCAGAGCTCTTCCCTCATCTTGCTCAACATTGAGCTTGTAACCTGAGGTAGTGGGTGTGCTCTGCCCTCTTTACCTGGGTGGTCACTTTGCACATCAGCAGCTTGACTCCTGACTGTTTAGCCATCAGCATTCCAGGAAGTCTGCAAGCCACCTTCCCAAGACTAGGAGGTGTGTGGTGGGAAGTATTTGTTTAAGGGATAGAATATTTCTCTTATTTCTGAAGTCTCGAGCTCTTAAAGACAAGAGATATTTTTCATGAGCTTGGATTATACATTTTTACACTAAACAAGAGAACTTGATGACTTCCTCCATCTGGGAAAATGTCCAAATGAAAATGACTATCAGTGATGTCCTTCTAACCTTGTTAGATGTTTTTTATTTTCTGGCCAGTCTGTCCTTCCTGTTGGATATACTTGGTCCTTTCCTCATGTCTGCCACACAGCTGCCCAACAGCAGCACATTACCTTCAGGGAGGGAATTAATTTTCCTGCACATGGCCAAAAGCATTTGCGAAGCATGAATAAAGGCTTGCTTTTAAAAGTTTTTCTGTATTAAAAATATTTTTATAGCTGAAAAATGCATATAGAAAAATTCTATTGTTTTTTCCTCTTGAAAAGTGATTCTGTTGTCTGCAATGGAGATACCCTGTATTTACGCTGGTGGGTATCAACTGTACAGTTCTCAGTGTACAAGTCCACATTCAAAAGCATAAGTATCTTATTCATTACTTGTTACACTGAGATATTATAATAAGTGGTATGGCAAAATGCCAATTCAGATATTTTGATGCTAAATTTCCTTCATAGTTTCAGCTGAGTATTGTGTACTTCCTTATTTTCTCTCCTGGGCTGTCTCTGACAAGGTCTGGCATGCTAACAAGGGAGGTGGATAGGGTGTAAAATTGTGGTTTGCCTTCATAACGTCTCTAGGACCATGAACAGATCCAGAAGATTCCTAAAAGATTCCTAAACACCTGGATGATAAACCCATGGAACACGTACAAAAGGAACCAACTAGGAATGGTGCCCTCCTTGATTTGTTGTTTTGATTTAATTTGTCAGCAGACTGGGTCTTGTGGCTGAAATTATTATTGATGGATGTCCTGACCACAGATATCATGAAGCAATCATGTTTACATCTGGTGGCAACAGGAAAAGTGTCAGAAAAACTTCAGCTCTGGATATGAGGAGAGCAGACTTAAGGTTACTCAGGGAACTACTTAATGATGTCCCCTGGGATATGCTTTCAAAGGTGCTAGGATCCATCAGTGCTGGCCACATTTTAAGCCTCACATCCTCAGAGCACAGGAGCAGGGAATTTCAGAATGTCAGAAGCCAAGCAGACAAGGCAGAAAACTGGCCTGCATGAGCAGGCATCTTCTTCTGAAAGCAAGGCAAGAAAATAAAATGGATGACCAGTGGAAGCAAGGTCAAGTGACATGGGAGGAATTCAGAGATGCTGCTTTCCACTGCAGGCAGAAAATTCATGCAGACAAAGCCCAGCTGGTAGCTAGCCAGTGCTGTGGGGGACAAAAGAAAGTGCATTTTAAAATAAGTCAATAGCAAAGGGCAGCTCAGTAATGACTTTGTCCTGTTTGAATAGGATGAGGGTGGTGGCCTCACAAACAGCAACAAGGCAGAGATATTTATTACTTTCTTTGCTTCAGTTCCTCAAAACTAAAGATGGGCTGTGGGAGTGCCAGTGTACTGAGCTGAAGGATGTGAGAGTATGAGGAATATGTCCTGAGCCGAGGCTGTGAGAATGATAAATACCCAGTTACTCCTGGGCTTGTGCAGGATTTGCCACTCCAGATGGTTGTTGATTGGTCACCTGGGACTTCCCAGAGCTCCATCCTAGCACCAGTTCTCTTTCTACTTCATGGATAAATTGGATATAGGACTGCAAGAGTAAATTTTCTGAGGACAATAAATTGGGAGGAGTTGTCCACTCCCTCAAAGGCAGAGAGGCCCTGCAGAGAGACCTCAACAAATTACAGGCCTGGACAATCAGTAACCACATAAAGTTTAACAAAGACAAATACTGGATTTTGCACCTGGGATGAGACAGCCCTGGATGTGTGTACAGACTGGGGAATGAGAGGCTGGAGAGCAGTGCTGCAGAGAGGGACCTGGGGGTCCTGGTCAGTGGCAAGTTGAACAGGAGCCAGCAGTGCCCTGGCAGACAGGAGGGCCAAGCCTGTCCTGGGAGGCATCAGGGACAGAATCTCCAGCCAGGCAAGGGAGGGGATTGTCCTGATCTGTTCTGCTCTGGGGCAGCCTCTCCTCGAGTGCTGGGGGCAGTTTTGGGCATCACAGCATAAAGCAGACATTGAGCTGTTAACATGTAAACAAGGATGGTGAAGGGTTTGGAGCAGAAGCCACATGAGGAGCAGCTGAGATCCCTTGGTTTGCCCAACCTGGAGAGGAGAGGACTGAGGGGAGACCTCATCACTGTCTTCAACTCCCTCATGAGGGGAAGTAGAGTGGTAGGGATCAATCCCTCCTCTCAGGTGAGCAGTGATAGGTCTTGAGAGATCAGCACGAAGCTGTGTCAAGGGCATTTGGCTGCATATTAGAAAAAGATTCTTCACCCAGAGCATGACTGAGCACTGAACAGGCTCCCCAGAGAAGTGGTGACAGCACCAAACCTGCCAGAGTTCAAAAACATTTGGGTAACACTCTCAGGCACGTGGTGTGATTTTTGGGGTTGTCCTGTTCTGGGCCAGGATGAGGGCTTTGATGATCCTTGCGGGTTGTTTTCAAATCCGGATGTTCTATGATACTAAGATTCTGTGATTCTTTGAATTTTTTTTTTTTTTAAATACCAAAATGTCACGGTATTACAAAAGAGACATACTCAGATAAATGCCAAAACAGATCACTTTCATTTTCCCCTTTGGGTCAGACATACATCCTTCTCCTCACAGGAGCTATTTAGCCCAGAAAAACAGATTCAAAAGCCTCAAGCATCCAATATGAATCTCATCTGATCCTTAACCAGTGGCATTGCCTCTGTGTCCTGTAACAAATCAATGCTACATTGTGGCTTGACTGAAATGCACTGTAGTTTTCTGTCAGGTCCATTATATATTTTATATATAACTTGAAGTCAGATACCAATCACAGATCATAGGGTTATTGTACTGCTACTCTTAAATCACTTTAGTAAAGCCCGTGATAGGTATTTCTGTTAAAATTTCTGTTGGTCTGTGTTTATCAGCAGGGAAATATTGCTGAATTTTAAATGGATACCAACACAGTGGATGTGTAACAGTTTCATGTTGTTAATTTCCTGAGCAAATATAATAAATTTTATTCTTCAAATGTATTATGTTTGTGTTTCAATCTGTATTCTTGTAAAAAAGGCATATTTTGTGGGCAATATTTTTCCTTATATTTTTAATAGGACTGATAATACTATAAGTTCACCCATTAGCCCTTTCTGGGGTGCATAAAATAATTGAGAGCTGTAAGATTATGAAGATTGTGTCAGGAAGGAAAGAGAAAAGTGGTGCACATCACCTGTACAACAAACTAGTAACAGAATCTGGAACTAGTGCTCTCACCATGGAATTACGGTACAATTTCGTAGTGTAGGATACCTCAACATCATTTTTGTGGGCTTGGTTCTCTTTCTGGTCACCAGCAGCACCAAACAGGTAAATACTATTTCTAGAAAAAACACTTACCAATTGATTTAAAATTCTGCTGGATGTTGATTCTTTCAATTGATATTTACAGAAAGTTTTGTGTAGGAACTAAACAATAATTAAAAAAGCAACTTCTTTTAATACTTCTAGGAGGAGAAATGTTGTAAACTCATATTGAATTTAACAGTTAAGGAGCAGTTAAGGAGACTTAGGATTTAATTTCCTTTCTCCTGCACCACCAATATGAGTTGCATTTACCTCTGTGCAACATGACACTACAAAGCTCCAACAGGTGCTTTTTTAAAAAGGAATTTGCATGTATCTTAAATGTGGCTGGCAAGAGTTATTTCTGTCACTTTATATGGCAGACTTGTTTAGATGGATAACAAGCCCAGTAATTTTCAGTGCCCAGGGCAAACCCTAGTATGTCCCTTATGCCAGTCCTTTAGGTTTTGCAGTAGATGCTCAAAAAGGAGATCATTAATTCTTCCTAAACTTTTTCAAAACCCTTGGTTTGCATTTTCATTAATGCAACTTGTGGCAAGCTCATCATGGTTAAACAGTAGAGAAACTGAATTACATTTAAAACTACTCAGAGAAAAGGTTTTCTTCCTTCAAAAAGACGTGCTCCTGATCAACAGCATTTTCAGCCAGTGCAAAGGAAGAAGAATTTATTGGGCACATCTTGTAGCGTGGGTCCCCTCCAGGTAACAATTAGCATTGACTCCATGATTCCAGAAGGCTGATCAATTGCTTTATTTTACTATACTATGCTACACTACATTATTAAGAAACTCATCGCCGCTACGGACAGACCAGATTGGTCCTTGATTCCAAAACACCATCACCATTGGCCAATTAAGAAATCACCCTCTGGTAAACAAATCTCCATAACACATTCCACATGTTCACAACAACAGGTGCAGCCAGTGGAGATAAGAATGGTTTATCATTCTTTTCTCTGATTTTCTCACAGCCTTCCCCAGGACAATGCCTGGGAAAGTTGTGCCTGCTGCTCTCTACGGAGAGAGCTGCGGCCACAGGCACATCTTTGTGGAAAATAAATACAGGCAAAAATTCTACCTAAAACCAAATTACCTGTTACTACTGTGAGGCTTGGGGGAAGATACGCTTAGACATATCTTTTAGTGTAAATTTTGCTTCAAAAAGAGAGAACACTACCCAGTCAAACCCCAATGTCTGTCACTATTGTGAGTGACTGATCTCTTAATCATAAACTATTTGTTTCAGGATGGCTACAGGGTTTAAACCAATGCAAATATTCTCAGAAGTCCCTTTATGATGCAACTTTCTGCAGATTAAAAAAAAAAAAATTTTTTTTTTTTCTTCCTCCAGGTAAATTACAGAGAACAGCTACAGTATCACTAAGCTGTGCTGTACAACCAATAGCATATGACACCAAGAGTAGGTGGTGACATGGTGTTTTCTGCTACTCTTTCTCTGTAGGAAGTCTGAATATCTTTTCATATCTTTGTCTTCCAGTAGGATTTACTGTGTCATTGGGATTATTTTTTCTTTCCCTCCTTTTTTTGCTGTTTGACTCAAGGCTTGAGCTCCAGATGTTTTATTATTTTCATCTCAGATTGCTGGCGCTTGCTTTCTGCCCACAGTTGTAAAGCTGTGCATTTCTGGCTTCCTGGTTCCCCGTTTGGAGGCTGGATTATCGTTCGCTTGGCAGGGGTGGCTGTAGGCATGTGGGATGGGTGCTGTGGCATGGGGATCTGCAGTTTTGGAAGCTGTTTGTCAGTAATGCTTGGCAGCCCTCTCTGGCTTCAGTAATGTGCTTGGACCCCACAGGCGTCTTTAAAGATGAAAGGAAAGAGCTTAGCCGTTGTCCTAATTGCCAAATCCTGATTGCATCCCAGGTCACACTGCTTTGCTTCTTCATTCAGTCAGTGGAGACTAGAGTGCTGACTACCCAGTCATCCCCAACTTAATCCTTTCCCTTTCTTGTTTTGGAGTCACCCAGCTGTCATGTCCTGCTATCCCTGTATTTCCTGTGTGGTTACAGAGGTTCTCAGGCACGGCACACCTGACACTGCAAAGTTCTGCAGGGCCATGGGTGCTGAAAAGCTACTGAGCTGCTGAGTGGCACTGTACTGTGCCTCTAACAAGGCCCAGTAACTGGAACATGTGTGCAGGGGGCCTCTCCCTCCTGTACAGGTTACCAGAACCATCAGAGGTTAGTTAAATTGGAAGCAGGAAATGTAGAATAGCAAGAATTCATGCTCCACCGGAAGACATCAGTATTCTTATTAATACTATTGCCAATAAGGCAAAGAAAATTGGAATGAAAGGAACTGCTGTCATTTTCCCAAATATGTAAAATGAGTGCAGTGAAGAAACCATGTTGTTACAGCTGGCAATCATTAGCACTGGCAACACAGGCTTGTCTTGACAATATTATAGTAGCAATAAACAATGTCTTGCCTTAAATAGAAATCTTCTGCTTTTGAAGCTCGCTGCTTTTACTTACACAGGAAGTTGGGCTTTGTTAGCTTGTTATTGGACCCAAAGTCTTTTGTTGTGTGCTACTAGGATTTGGTGAGGTGTTTTTGTCAGCATTTCCTCCTCTAAAATGTAATTTAGTTAAATAATAAAAATGAAGCATTTTTCTGAGAACATACTTGTTGCTACAAAAAAGAGACCGTGAGAGAAAAAAATGGTAAAAATGATAACATTTCAAAAGTAATCACTTTGATTTCTCAACATATTAATTGGCGTTTCCTGCTACATTTAAATACTTGAAATGTGACGTGTTTGATGACTGAGATTCATGGTAAGCTCAAGGTTTTTCAGTTCTGGAGAGATGAATTCTGCCAACTCAAACAGAGGGATTGGTATGTGGTTGGAGCTACTCTTGCTATAGGGAAAGTAAAGGCATCACCAGGGAAAAAGAATGGGTGGGAGTGGGATTGGCTTGTAGTACATGGCACCTCCAGCTGCTCTCCCAGTAGCAGCAGCAGAAAAACTCACTTCTTTTACTTGGGAGAGCCAAAGCAAGCAGGAGGCCCTACTTACTGTATTCTCCGTGTCCACTGCCTGCAGCCTCAGGAAACAGATTTTATGCCCTTGCACTGATTAAATGAGATGTTGTCATTTCTCTTTTTCAGTAGCTAGCTAAAGAAAAGTCATGGTCAGTGGATGTTAATGTCTTCATTTCAGAGAAATGCATAAATTCTTTCACTGACAAATTCTAAGCATTCCTCTAAAGAAGAACAGATATTTATAGAAGGAAGGTGAGAAGGACTGTCTAGATATTTCATTATATTTGAACTTATATGGAATCTATATGATCTATTGATTTTAGGTTCTGGAGTTCTTTTTAGGATCCAGCATTTAGACTTTAGTATCATATATAATTTTTGTTAGTTAGTAGCCTCTGGACCACCCAAGAACAAACAGTGGCTACTGATGACTCATTCTCTGAGCTCTTTCTTTTCTCCATATTTTTCTCTTCTAGAATTATGAGGAATTTAGCTACCTCAACTTGTTTCTGTTAATAGGCAACAGAGTTAATTTCAGCATGGACCTGAAGAGTATTTTCCGGTTTAACTACTTATTGTTGTCACCAGAGATATACTAGGCTGGAATTTTCAGCAGGGACCACCTGAGACCCACTTCTCCATGGCATTCTAAAATCAACACACTTAACATGAAAAAGAGAAAGAGCTGTTAACAGAGAGTTTAAGAACTGTCGGAACCTGAAACAAGATCTTACTTATGATCCAACACCACCTGAATTTGATAATTCCTTTTTTTTTTTTTTTGATAGATATATTCCCAGAAACTACTAGGGTGAAAAGGAACCCTTTTGTTTATGATTACCAAGGGAGGTTATTTGGTTGGAGGTTGTTTGTTTGTTTGTTTGTTTTCTTGTGTTTCTGTATTTTTCTTTTTAAAAATAGCAACTTTCATTCTTTTGCCCATAGCTGCATTGTCTTTTAGGATTCCCTCTGTGATTTTTATTTTCTTCTTTCTATAAATCCTAACTAAAAAGTAACCAGAAACAATTATTAAGTGTGTTTAAATTTCAGTGTGATCCAAAAACATGGTTGTGGATGATTCCTTTTAAATCCTATGGCAGAGGACTTTCTGAAATGTCGCAACATTCTGAATAAAGAACCAAGACAAAAAACATAAACCAAAGAACTGACAACCCCCTCCATTTAAACAATACCTTAGAGATGGAATGTTTATCTTTACTTTTGTAAGTAACTAAGAAAGTGGACTGCTCTTAGCTCCCAGTGGTAAGGACCTATTATAGGACACAAGAGGTGCTACTGATTCATACAGGTTCATTGAATTACTCCAGAACCTTTACCACTGAAACTTTCTCCATGGAGCCTAGTGTGGGAAAGATTGTTCCAGCTGATATGGCCTTTTAAATTGCCATATCAAAAGCATATGATGAAATGAAGAGAGATCAAAAAATTATGTTAAGTCTCAAGTGTTGTCATTGTCATCCCTGGATGAAGGGATTGAATGCACCCTCAGCAAGTCTGCTGATGATACCACACTGGAGGAGTGTCTGCTCCACCTGAGGGCTGTGCTGACCTTCAGCAGGACCTTCAGAGGCTCCAGATTTGGGTGCAGAGAACCCCAATGAAGTCAAACAAGGGCAAGTGTAGGGTGCTGCACCTGGTGAGGAGTAACCCCAAGTACCAGCACAGGTCAGGGGGGACCTGCTGGGGAGCAGCTCTGCAGAGAGCACCAGGGAGTCTTGGATGACAAGTTGATATGAACCAGCAGTGTGCCCTTATGGCCAGGATGGCCAATGGTATCCTGGGGTGCAGCGGGAAGAGTGTGACCAGCAGGTCAAGGGAGGAGATCCTCCCCTTCTGCTTGGCCCTGTTCTGGGCCCCTCAGTGCAAGGGAGACAAGCAGCTACTGAAGAGAGTCCAGTGAAGGCCATGAAGGTGGTAGGGTCTGGGGCATCTTTCTACTGAGAAGAGACAATGGGAGCTGGGCCTGTTTAGTCTGGAGAAGAGAAAACTGAGAAGAGATGGCATTAATGTATATAAATATCTCCAAGGTAGGTGTCCAGACTCTTTTCAGTGGGGCCCAGTGACAGGACAAAGAGCAAAGGCCATAAACTAAAACTCAAGAAGTTCCACCTCAGCATGAGGAAGAAGTGCTTTATGTTGAAGGTGGCAGGGCACTGGTACAGGCTGCTGGGAGAGGTTGTGGAGTCTCCCTCTCTAAAGACATTCCAAACCCACCTGGATGAGTTCCTCTGTAACCTGCTCTACATGGCTCTGGCTTGGAAGGGGTGTTGGAGTAGATGAGCACTGGAGGTCGCTTCCAACCCAACCAAGTTCTTTGGTTCTGTGATTCTGTGAAGTGTGCAGGTGGAGACATGCAGTGAAACCAAAGAAATATTATTTTTCCAGTTCCCCAACAAATAATAAGAAATATGAAAAGGAAGGAGAGAACCTCCACATAAAATGCTACCTCGTTTGCAACTGGTTTTGGTTTTTGTTTCTTTTCTGGCAAAAGAGGCTTGGAAATATATATCAAAATTGCTTCTTACAGTCTAGTGTATGTTCTCAGTATAGTCAAATAAAAAAAAATATAGAGAAACAAACCAAACATGTTATTTGGAGGCAAATGTGGAAGAGATGATTAGGAAGGATAATTAGGAGGTAAATGTAATGCGTTTTTTCTCCAAAGGTTTATTATCTACTTAAGTCTGTACAGAATGAATTAGAGATTATATATGCATAGGTGCAACATTTGTATAATCTTATTAATACAAACTACTTGCTTGTCATCAGAAATGGTTTTGTTCTTTCCTTCAAGTTTAGTTATGAGGATCACAGACTTTTCAATGGGTACCAATAGGAGTCCCATTTTCCAGATGATAAATAGGATTATGAGTCTGCTTCTATTTCTATCCAAGTTGATGCTAAGTCTAAGTATCAATATGCAGAAACCAGGCTTTTGATCACGTGAAACATCCGTAGAAACTGAGAAAGGGAGACCATTTCCTGACTACTACTCCTGTGCTTTAACAAAACCCCTCCTCTTTGCCTCAAATTTTTGCTCCCTCACTTGCACAGAAAATGACACAAAAGCTTCACTAGGTCCATGACAAAAAATTACATAATTCTGCTTTCCTTCTTCTTTTGTTTATTTACTTTGCTGGTGAAATGGAACAAGATGATGATAAATGATCAAACAAGACTAAGACAGAGAAATGGTAACACTCCAAAAGTTCAGGCTGTTCTACAGAGAAGCTGTCGAATGTTTGCAGCTAGACAAATTAATTGTTTCTGAGAGAACACTTATACACTGAACTTGGCGGGCTGTGAAATTTTAATGCATTCGATCCAGTGTATTCATCAAAACATACTCCAGAACAATATGTAAGGAATCACAATTCCTGCAGCTTTATGAGCTTTCTGGAGTGCCCAGTGTAAGATTTTCTTTATTCATCTTTTCATTGAGTTAATCCATTTTTGAAGAAGCTTTTTTCCCGTCTTGTGGATCCAAAGACGTTCATCGCCAGACACTTTCTGATGCCAATCCACCTTCACAAAGAGAAAGCTCATTTTCATGAAGAAGTTGTATTTTTCCCTAACGATGCATTTTTGGAGTTGTGCTCTCGACTCTACATATTGCAGAGAATATGATTATAAGACTTGTCTTTTCTTTAAGCTAAATAAATCACAACAATTGCTCCAACTTTTCCTAGTGAAATCTAATTCAAATCTATTTTGACTCATTTAAGGTATCTAGGTTGACTAGGTCATATGTTTCTTGCAACTCAATACTCCCTTACTTCATGTTGCTGCTCAAAAGGTAACTGGGTTTTTCTGTGTATTAGTAGAAATAGTTTTATTGGAAGTCTTGGAAGTCACTGAAGTTTTACCGAAAATGCTGAAAGCAAACTGAGCACTGAATTAAAATTACTTATTCAATAACTTATCTAGAGTTCCTTTTAAAGAGGAGTCACATAGAAAAGATGGGAGGTGATGGGTACAAATGACTCCTGGGTAGATTCTGAATGGACAGCAAAGGAAAATTAATTTCCCAATGAGATCAGCCATTTAGAATGGTCTCTCAAGGGAAGTGCTGTATTAACCAACAGTAGATACTTTTGTGCAACAGTCAGATTCCAGACATTGTTCTTGAATCCCTCTTTTAGAGAGCATACAGCAGTTCAGGGCAACTAAAGGTGTCAAAAAAATTGATTCCACACCACCCACATATGCAATTTAATTTATTCCAATTGAATCAGGAGCTTTCTGTGTGATGTGGTATCATACATGAGCAAAGGATAGAGCAACTGGCTGAAATATTGACCAGCTTCTCTCTTTCCAGTGACATGCCTTATGGGTGTTACAAACTCTCTTAGATACTATACAGCTTCCCTATGACATTTGAGGTCCTGTCCTACATTGAAAGTAGAAACAAAAGTTGCTGCTTCCTTCCTCTCTTCTCAATTTATTGAAAAGCCTAATCATTAAAAAATTGAATAAAGAATTCAAAAAGTGAGTGTGAAAATGGAAAAGCATTTACATACAACAGAAAATGTACTCAGAGCTGAGCTGGCAGAGACTACAAAATTTTGGTCCTATTTATGATGCACTATTATAGCCTGTATTTTGAGTTGTATTCTAGGTTTATGAGGACAAAACTCTGTAAATCTTTTCAGGTGGTGGTACACCATTTGAGAGTAGTTCAGGTAAAAATCTGCAATAATAAAGTAAGAAAGTCACAAAAATATTGAATATTATGGGCAGAGAGTGTCAGCCAGGCTACCATTATATCTTTTCACAAGTTAGTACATAATTTTAGCTAAAAAATTTAGTGAGATTGAGGGAGTGGGATATTTCTTTCGAAAGTCTTTGTGTCTCTTGTTGACATTTAAAAAATGAAATATTTTTACTTTATATTTTAAGATGGATTTTCAATTACCTCATTAAAATAAAGGAAAAAAAGCTTTGGAAAAAAACCCCAACAAATAACCCTGAAGCTAAACATGAACCAATAATCAGTAATTAATAATTTTGACTTCAATAAGTGGAGAAAACTGGGGATAGGTATTGCTGATACTGTATTGCTCTAGTACAGTAAAATCTACAAACCCACCAGTTAATTGCTGCTGAAAAGATTTAATGAGATTTTATAGAAATGCTAATTTAAATAGTTAGCAACAGTGAAAATTACCAAAATCACACTTTTTCAAACAGTTCATACGTGATGAACCAGCAGACAATAGGCTGACTTCTGAATCTTATATTTTCTTAAAACAAAACCTACTCTTGATTCTCACTATGATGTTTTATTCCTCTATAAAGTGTCTACTCAAATATGGAGGCTAATCTGTTAGTGACTCAGGTTCAAGTAAGGTAAGTCTAAACACTTTTACCCTGTCATGAACCTAAGTGTTTCATATTTTAATTGACAACATTCACATCGTTGAGCTTTTCATTTAGACTTTGTTAAAATCTGCTCAGAAAGGCAGATGGCTGGTTGTTATTTTTAATTCACAAGCAATGTTAAATATATGCCATATGTTATAGAACTTTTCAGGCACAGCCTTTTGAATGCTAACACAATAAATGTACAAAATTACATAAAAGGGAAATCTGATAGAGAACAACACCATTGCAGTTTACATTTTTGAAAAAGGAAATACAAATGACCAGACTTCCTTCTTGCTAGAATATAATTATTCAAATCACCAAACAATCTTTGGAACATCAAAATTGGTGCAGAAGGGAAGTGTTTGTGGGCCTCTGTTATCTGTTGTTCTGCATCTAGGAAAGAGTCTTTTCATGCACTACATGCATTAACTGAGATGTTTCCTTGTAAAGAAAACATTGATGATGTTTTACACTACTGGCAGCTTCATGTGTAGGTTTGTAATGAAAAAAGATGGGCCAAAGCAAAAATAGTTTTTAGCATACTTTGAGGTCAGAGCTGTTGTCAAAAGAGACATTCAAGCTACATCTTCCCTAGAGTGGGAGCTGTGGAAGGTGTAGCAGCAATTGTAAAGCAACTCTGAAATATTTTCTTTTTCCAGAAAACATAGCTAATGGATACATGGCAGCCCACAGTCTGCTGTAGCAAAGAAAAGTATGCCAGGCTTCAGCAGCTAGTGGGAGACCCTTATCTGAAAACACTGTATTCAGCATGTTCCTGAATTCCACGTGGACTTCTGGCCTGTGAGTTTTCAGGAGCAGTTCAAAGAGACAGACAAGGCAGTGTGTATAATAACAACCTGTTGTATTTAATGTGATACAGACAATGAGATGTCTCCCAGGGAGGGAATAACAACCCTGCAGGTGAAAGCTGGGGAGAATGGAGTCTTGGAAATGTTTCTGTGTGTGAGCTGGGGATGCAACCTCACAAATCTAGTCATTAGCTGTGCCTGAAGCTCTCCCTGGAGAGTCCAACAACCAGCACTGAAAAGGGAGCACAGTCAACAGCTCCTGTGCGCCCACAATCAGTCTGGACCACCATGGTGAAAGTGTCAGCTGGGCTGTCATGAGCAAGCATTGTTTATTTGGTCTTCTGCCTTGCACGGTAAAGTTGCAGGGGTCCTGAATTTATTCAGCTGCTGAACACTGCTTGAAGCCACTGGAAATGAAGCTTTAAAGTAATGGTATAAATGTATGTGCAGAATGCCAAGAACATTTCTATATAGTGTGGAGATGGATGAATTATTCATTATGAATTATTCATAATGCAGTTTTTGACATTTTGCTGGAATAAATTTCCATTTTTTTAATTATTCACAATATCACCAAATAATTCCTGAACTTTTCATTACCAGACATCAGAATACTTTCATAGGTTCTTGGTTTCTTTCTTCATTACTCATCTTATTCAATGACACCTGATTAATCCAGCCATTTCTGTAATTTTTAATATCTTAGGCCACAAAGCCAGTAAACTAATGAGATCCAGCACTGCAAGGGAGGCTGTTAGAGAAAGTACATAACATTTCTTTTTTAGAAATATTTCTTTTTGTAAACACAGGTTCACAGAGGTAAATTTGGTTATAATAGGTAGGTTTCTAGAACTTACAGTAATATTATTTTTCAGTATTGTCATTGAGACAACTACCAGTTGAAGTGGTTTCAGAAGTACTGGCTGACATTCACATTTCTTAAATGGAATTGATCTAAATCTAGTTTTCAGGTAAATATGGGATTAGTTAATTAAACTCAGTGAAGACATATGACTGCACAAGCTAAATAAGAAATAGGTTAATTCAGAATCAGAACCCATCCTCAGTGGTGCTCAGCTATAAATAGGGGGAACAAGTATGGATTCAGAGCTATACAGTGGTTAGAGTCTAGAAATTGCATATAAAGTGCTGCAGAAGAAATATACATCTTCCAATCAGCCCTCTACTTGGTATGCACCTAAGGAGCAAAACTGCTACTGAAACATCAGAGTTTTTGAGACTTACCAGTAAGCAAGACCAAAAAAAGTAAAACATGTCACAGCAAGTAGCTCCAGTCAATGAACTTTAGGTCTTGTGGCAGCTTTAGACTACATCTGCTAAAAGCACCAGTCACACATAAACTTCCCTGGATGCTCTGGGCTAATTCCTATTTTTGCAAGTTAAGTGGTTGGGTGAATAAAAATAAGAATTTTTTAAAAATATAAGAAATACAACCTTTTCTTGCCCAGTTTCCATGGAAATGAAGTGGAAAGACTGCTGGCAGTCAGTAGCTGAGTGTGAGAACTCTCGCTTGCAGATGTCAGTTCCTCACTCTTCACTGAAAACTGAGAGTGTTGGTTTAAAAAATCAGCTGCAAATGATAGCTTCAAAACTCTGTGGATTTAAAAAAAAAAGTTGATAAACTAGTTTTAAAATGGGAACATTCAAAATGTAAAAGTCTTTGCATTTCCATCCACCTGGCTGCTGAGACACTTTCCTTTTATAAGCAAAAATGTGGTGACTACATTTTCAGTTACTATCTTCTGGATTTCCCTTTTGGCTCAACAGTTTGAGTTGATCACTTTGCTGACTGTGCTGAAAGCCTTTCCCACTTAAAGGAGGCACATGATTTCTTATTGGTTTCATAAAGCACTCATGGATTCTGTTTAGATATGGATTGCTCTAGATTTACATTAATTTAAACATAGAAGGGAAATGAATGGATCCAGTTTTAATTCAAGACGTGATTGTTTGCATAATATCTTTCAAGTAAAGAATACCAACATATTTCAAATAAAGATTGAGAAACTTTCTCAATGTCTTGCAAGAGTCACACAGTTTGGACACGAGTTTACAATTGCTAATTGTTTAGTATAAAATAAAATTAATAAATATTTTTCCTTCATATTACAAAAAAGACCAGAAACATGTGTTAGTTATAACCAATGCACATTCTCAACAGCCTACAAAAACTTTCCTTAATGCATTTATTCCACTCTGTATCTCAACAGACAGTAGTTTACTGCTCTTAAATACTACATGGAGAATAATGAATGGGAGGGATTTTCCAGAAGATTGCAGTCTTTAAGACAGATGAGGTGTTTTTTATGTCATAAAATATTTATTATAGTAATGCATAATTTTCCCTGGAATAACTGTCTGCTAGTGGGCTAAATGAGTAAGCAAGTAACTCATTCACAAACAGCATCATTAGCAGCTAAGGTAAATAAGCAGCTGATCTTGATTGTTCTGTACACTGAAGCCTTGAGACTAATTTTCCTTTTTTTTCTTACATGTTAATTCAGTTTTTGTCGCTTCTGTGGCAGGTGGAGTATTTTATATTCTCATCTCATTAATCAGGTGTGGGTTACTGAGGAAGCTCTATAAATGCCTGTTCAGGAGATTGAGGCAACACAACCCATAGCAAACCAGCTGCAGCACCATGAGTGTGTGATGTAACCAAGACCTTGGTAACACACTCCAAATATTGTGAGGCATCTGTGGGGTAAGCAGTATCACTTATGCAATGAACAAGATTATCACTTCAACCATGTGAATATGGGAGAACAGAAAACAATACTGTAGTAAACTTTCTGATTGTATGGTAATGAGTATAGCAGAATTTAATACACAAAATTTCCCAGTCTCCGCGTCATGGTCTGACTCAGAGGAACTATTATTTTAATTTTCTGAACTGATGCAATTCACAATTACAAATTTCTCTTTTTCTCATTTTAAATTATAAAAGAAAAATAGAAGTATTTTCCTACAAACTTTTCTTTTACTCCCCCTTTTAGCTATACTGACTTTACCAAGATTAATCAATAGTTACGCAGAAAAGAGATTTAGTTAAATCATTGTATGCTTATTTGATTCTAGGCTTATGTACAGGGAAGCACTAGAAATGAGAATAAAACCACTGGAGCAGAGCAGAGGAACTTCACTAGTGGAGTTCTGCAGGGCTCTATCCTAGGGCCAGCTGTCTCCAGCAACTTCAAAAACAACTTGGAAGAACTTGGTAGAACTGGTAGTAATACTAAGTTTGCTGATGACACTAAACTGTCCAGTTCCTCAAAGGCAGAGAGGCCCTGCAGAATGACCTGGACAAACCAGAGAGATGGGCAATCACCATATGAAGTTTAACAAAGACAAGTACTGGATTCCTCACCTAGGATGAGGCAACCCTGGCTGTACACACAGACTGGGGAAGGAGAGGCTGGAGAGCAGTGCTGCAGAAAGGGACCTGGGGGTCCTGGTCAGTGGCAAGCTGAACATGAGCCAGCAGTGCCCTGGCAGAAAGGAAAGCCAAGCCTGTCCTGCGGGGGGTCAGGGACAGCATTGCAGCTGGACAAGGGAGGGGATTGTCCTGATCTGCTCTGCTTTGGGGCAGCCTCACCCTGAGTCCTGTGTGCAGTTTTTAAAACAGACATTAACCTGTTAGAGACCCCCCAAAGTGGGGCCAAGAGGGTGGTGAAATGTCTGGAGAGGAAATCTTGAGGAGTGGATGAGTTCCCTTGGTTTATCCATCCTGGAGAAGAGGAAGTGAGGGGACATCTCGTGGTGGTCTTCAACATCCTCATGAGGGGAAAGTGGAGAGGCAGACAATGGTCTCTTCATTCTCATGACCAGTGATGAGACTTGAGTGAATAGCATGAAGCTGAGTCTAGGGGAGCTTTAGGTTGGATATTGGGAAAAAGCTTATCCCTCAGAGGGCTGTTGAGCACTGGATAGCCACCCAAGGGAAGCGGTCACAGCACCAAGCCTCACAGAGTTCAAGAAGTGTTTGGACAACGCTCTCAGTCACATGCTGTGATTCTTGCAGTGTCCTCCACAGGGCCAGGAGTTGGACTTGATGATCCTGACGGGTCCCTTCCAACTCAGAATTTGTGATTCCTGACCCACTCTGCCTGCAAAGAATGCTCTGAGGGCATGCAGAACAGCATAATGTTTTTGCTGTTTTTTTCACTAAACAGCAGGCATTTAAAAGATATTTTGACATGTGTGAACTTCCAGCAAAATGGATGAAGCTGCTAAGTGGTCTAACTAGTCAGGAGTGGCATAATTTTAACTAAGATTTTAACCAACCTTTTTGACTGCAGTCAAAAAGCAGTTTTCAAAAAGGATCTCCTTCTTTGTTCCACCATATGATCCCTCATAGTTAACACTTCTCTGCCTACATTTTGCTGTCATTGTATGCCTGCTCTCATCCTTCCTACTTGTTAGGGTTTCTAGTCCATTCCCTTGCAAAGACCAGTCACTGTAAGTGATTCAGGCCTTTGTTTCTTTCTTGAGGCTTATTGAAGCTGTCTTTACTCTTGAAGGTCAGCGCTTCCAACTAAAATGCTTTTTTGTCATCCCTCTTCAGAGTGTCTTTCAAGCCATTTGTAATTCTTCACTGTCCTCTCTCTTCTAGACTCTTGGCGCTTCTTGTTTCCTCATACTATTTTTAGCAGGAATCTTGCATTGAGGCTGTGGCAGTTTTTTGCCTTTTTTAATATACTTTTTATATATTCTCTGTATGATTAGCTTCCATATTTTTAGCTAGATACTGTAACTTAGCTCTGGTATTTCCCAGGGCAGGAGGACAAAATCTTCTAAAATTCTCCCTGTTGAAGGCCTGAAACCTTATGATATCTTTGTTCTCCATAGGAACCAATGCTGGAACCAGCTCTCTAGGACATATTTTTATAACCAGGATACAAGCCTCACGTGAGGGGGGAGATGCTCAAAGTTGCCAGAACAGAGGGACATTGCTTTATCTATTAAGTTTCTCATTGGAGAATCTTCATCAGGTGTGCTAATTTGCAAAGTTTATAAAAAATGTATATGTGTCACGTGCTGTATTTTCAGCATTTTACACCTTGCTGAGTTGTGCACCATAAGGATCCTTATTAAACTAGGTAAAACCCTTTTCATCCCCTCAACCATGTCTGGCTTGTCATTCTATGACCAGAGAAAAAGGCATCACCATAAATGAAACCTTAGTTTGAAATACCCTTCTCTCAGCTGATTTTTAGGAGGCTTTTCACAACCTGAATGAAGCATTCAGGAAACTGAGGAAATAATGGAATCTGATTCCATGCTCTGAGGTATGAAATGATTTTTTGCTGGTGGTAGGGAATAGCTCACAATCTCCAACTTATGCTGTACAATATTTCTTGTTTAACTAAACATAGCTTTTGAATGAGGCTGCAACAGGAGACTGTACGGGGGGAGGGGACATGCCTAGTCCTCACTCATTTACCTTTGACTTGGTGTGACCAGGGAGTTGATACAGCACGCTTTGTTATAACAGGAATGTCACAGCTTGCAGAGCTTTCATCATCCTTTTGGCTTTCCAGTTTGCCTGGTTGCCCTATTTCCTACAGTATAATCAGCTATTTGCAGAGGTGGTATTGCCAGCTGATGATGCTGGCACTTTGCTCCTGTAAATTAATTTACATCATTATTCTGATACTTAGTACTGTGTTGCCCTCAGAGCACTCATATTGGACAGTGAGACCACAAAGTGAGATGAAACTCATTGCAACAAAGTAGTAACTCCCTAAGAACATGATTTCTTTCTTTGTACATACACTTGTAGTTCACCTTGACCATGACCTATATCTAATTTAAGAGTCAGTAAAAATTAAGTATATATTGCAAACCAAATTTCTAAGGTGCTTATGTGACACATAGGACAATTTAAGTTAGTTTCTTACTGCTCCTATAAGCACCGTGCCAATATGACAGACACCCTTAAAAATGTGGTGATGAGTGACAAAGAATTCATATTCACATATCATCTGAGATTAGGAAAGATCACAACACCAAAAGTTATGTATCAAAAATTGCAAAATAGCATCATATTACTGACACAAAAAATTTTCAGCTTAAGTGGGCACAACCATTTATGGTTCTATGCTGTTCCATACTGTCCCTTGCTCAACTGTTTATTCATATCAAATATGTCATACATCCTTAAAGTACTGGGTGCCTCCATGATCAGACTGGTTATCTATATAATAGTACAGCAGGAGAATGAATGGAGTTGCAATTGTTTGATAGTATCAATATGCAAATAATAAATATTGGACTGTTGTTTCATATATCAACAACACAATTGTAATTTTTTATTAAATTCCAGCAACATATACACTAATCAGGTGCTCTGTCATTTTTTTTTTTTTGACCCGAAAACCTTTCCCTTCTGCTTCTCATTCAACATTCCTGAGCACCACAACAGGGAGATCAAAGGAAGATTTCCATCTCTTTCAGTAGACTTTGAATAGACCTAAAAGAAAAAAAAAAAAATCACTAGTATGTCATGAAATAGTAGACATTTAAATTTTAATAGAGATGGGAAGGCATGTTGTTCTTATTTGTGTTCCATAAACCCTATCTCCCTGAGATAATTGTAAACATATTCCCCAGTCTCTCTTTTATGGGGACTGTGGTGGAAAAGGAAGAGACAGAAAGATTCTTTTGAAATGCACATCTGAAATCTTGGAACCCATTACCAAGTCATTAGTGAACACAGGCCCCTGTGATGAAATTTTGCTTAAAAATTGTTAATCTGAACTCAGGAGCTATTTGATTCACAGCAGCAACCACTGCCAATTTGAGCTGATTGGTGGTGCACATTCCTACTTGTATTACTTTTCCTTTTTTCTTCCAACTAGTTCTGTCTAATTCCTCAGATGGTTCAGGCTTATCTAAGTTTTGGAAGTAACCTAGCTCCATTTTATTAAGAAAGGAACTTTAAAATAGTAGTTTGATGAACTATTCATGCCCTCCATCTGCAAGACTTCTTCAGTCAAATGCTCTGTTACAAGCCTGCCGCTGTAGCTCATGATTGTGATGAAATGTCCCAGCAGAAACTTTTTTAGGCAGGCAGGATCAAAACTACAACTCCTGAGCCAGTGCACCCAACCAGATTTCATACTGACCTTCCCCCAGGAAACAGAGAACTTTTCTCGTCATTTGCATACAGCTGCAAACTGTCGCTAAGTGCAGTCTTGAAGTTTCCCCCATCAGCTCCTTGCAGCATTTTAATCAATAACTTCTAATGGCAAATGACAACAGTGAGACAGGCCACCCTGCTAACTGTAGAAATATCATAAAAATTGAGAAATAAACAAGAAATTTCACAAACTTTCCAGTGAATGTTCCATGACATACTGTTTGTGTTAGACCGCTAATCAGTCTTGATTCTATGATAAATTTGAATACTAATCCCTTCTGAATAGGGATTAAGCTTCAGCGTGTAGAGGAGGGATTCATTAGAATTCATCTCATCAAGACACAGCTTGAAAAATGTTGCATGGCACTCTGTACCTCAGACCTTTCAGTGCTGACAACCAATTGCCAAACCACCACTGAGTGGCTAAAATCAACAAACTGTAACTTATTAATGCCCATATTTTCTCAGTCAGAAACTGATGATGTGTTGTGTTGTTGTCTGGAGAGGACTATCTTTAGGCAAAATGCTTTCTGGTTAGTTACACTAGACAAACCATCAAACAGTCCTGAAAAAGATGACAATAAGTAAGGGAAATTCAGTGGAGATCATGTTGACAGAGTATGAGCATGAATGTTTTGAGGCCCCATCTGTTGATTTATGTATCATTGGCCCACTAATTTCACTATTGTGCAGGCTCACAATAGTGAAATTACTTCATTGATTCAGCATGAATCAGACTATGTATTAATACATTGCTGGAATGCCCTTTCCCAGGAAACATGCACACTCTGGAATAGCTTTGACCTTCTCCAAACCGTATTCATGCAAAGGCAATGGTGGCTAATGCAAGATGTGGTGTGTGCTTAAAAGCAGTTTCTATTTCTTTAGCTTCAGGGTAGAATCAATGAGTGTTTTGACCACGAAATTAGTAGGGCAAACTCTCCCAACTTTTAGGACTCTTTTCTCAGTGTAAACTAAATTGGCATAGCTTTGATGAGCACATGGAGATTTACTGATCGCAGAAGCTGAATATATTTGCAGTAGTCCCCAGAACACTCTGCTGTTGCAGGGCGAAATGTCTGCAGGCACTCCTAACTAAAATGCTTTGTTTACAGCAAATTGTGCATGGCTGCAAAGCATTTACATACAGTTCTGCATGCTCTACAAGTGCAACATAGCCATACTCAGGGACTCTCTCACAAGTGACTCCCTTTCTGTTTGTCTGACAGTACCCCAGCAAAACAGTAGATGAAGAACTAAGGGCAGAACAAAGGTAACCTTGAGACATATCATTATTCACAAGTGTCAGGTTGTAAGGAGCACTTCACAGTCCAAGCCTCATTCATTATAAGCAGCAGAAGTGTTAGCCAATTAATTTGAAATGTGTGTAAAAAAATCAAACAAGAATTCAGATGAAGAATCCTAACACTGTCACACCAGCTGGTGTTGACCACTTTTGCAGGGGCTGCCAGCTTCAAAATCAATGTGCTTATCTCACTGACCCCATAATGGAGTTGCTTCATCTGGAACATTAGATACTGACCCATTTGGGTTTGTACCTTTGGCACACTCTTCAGTATATTCCCTTCTTTTGAAGAGCGCTTCAACCTGAAAGTATTCTTTCAAAGGAAGAAAAGCAGCCATACAGTTTGGCATCTGTGTGGGAAAAAGAAGAAGCATCACAGCCAGTGAAAATTTCCATCCACATCACTGTAAAGCTGTTCAGAAGTGCTGGCACCAAATACCATAACATGTCTGATGCTAAACAGTATTACTAGACAGTAACTTTGATAATTTTAGTTAGATTCCTGCTATAACCTGAAGCTTTTGCACATAATGCACTGATATAGAATTTTGGTTTTTTCAGTCAAATATCACTTACTGTCCCCAATAATTAAAATTATATTGTCTATTTTCCTCGTCTATGACTCATGACAGAAAGACAGATTCTCTTGGAAGTTGGTTAGACAGTGTCATGCAAAATAAAATGTACAGCAATTATTAAACAAAAAACCAATCAAATATTAAACAGAAAAAAACCCCAAAACAACCAGCAAAAGTTGCATGCATGGAAATCTAGACTAGTTGCATCCAGAGATCTTGGGATTATTGAGCACAGATAGGGATTCTAGGCTTTGAGTGTCCTAGCAAGAACATCTCTTTCACCCAAGACCATCCCTACATCTGGATGCTGCATACAATTTTAAAAAGAATTCAGTCAAACATTATGATGTAATTTCTGCTTCAATGTGTTGAAGATTTTTCTCACAAATACAAAGCCTAAAAACTCCCCCCCTTGAGAAAATATCTTAGAAGGAAACTTATTATTGAAAAAAATTGTTGATTTAACATGAAAATTCTGTCTCGCGGAGCTTGCAGTATTTACTTGCACTGGATTTACCTTCCAGGATGCTAAAGGTAACCTTAGCTTTTACAGAAAAAGCTACAAAAGTTACAAAACTGCAAAGGTTTTAGGAAGTAGTACCTTTTCTACACAAATAGTACCTTTTAAATTTTTAATAGTACCTTTCTACTTAAGTAGTACTACCTAAATAGTACCTTTTCTGGACAACTGGAGCATTCTCTACCTTGCAGATTCAATGACAATAAGTGCCCAACTGAGGGCAGGGAGAAGAAGGTCCAGGAAAGGTGTGCTAGCTGGCAAGTGCAGGGCCAAGGGTCTGCTCTGTCTTAGCAGTGAAATCTGACCATGGTTGACTTGTCAGATATTGTCACAAGTCAGCTCTGAATTTGTACCATGTGGTCAATTCAAATTGTGGCTAATCACACAAGAGACAGACAAGAACAGTAATTTCTTCTGCAGTAAAACCAAGCTTTCTCTTGTCTTCAGAAATGAATTTAAAAATATCATCCTCATTGTATTATCTTTCTGGTTTTCTTATTGTCATCAAATAATTCTAGTGTCTTTCAGAAAGCGCACATATGAAATCTCTTATTCTGTCTGTTTTACACTTGAAATTTGATGAATTTGTTGAACTACATTGAACAGAGGTTTTGTTACAGCATAGGAAAAATAATTTTGTGTAGTACATAGGAGGAGTGAAATGTAATGTATGAGAGCTTTAAGCAGAGACTTATTTGCTAAGAGATTGGTTCAAAAGGGGTGTTACATAGCCATAATTTCCTAATGGAATATGCTTCAAGGTATATCTGAAAAAGTTATCCTTCCTTATCCTCTATTGACATAGTGAAAAAAAATCTCTGTAAGATTATCCAACTTTTTTTGGTGCTAATACAAGATGACAATGTTCTTGAGAATTTTGCAAGTTCAGTGTTAAATGATTTATATGTTGAAAGCTCTCCCTTACTCTTGGGAGACTTACAATCCACGATATGTCACTTCCAGAGTAGTTTTCTGATCCCAATCCTTCTCCCAGCTTTATTCTAATACCCTTAAATTAGTTATGTTTCAACACCTGTGAGTAACAACCTCAGGTCTGTCAAAGTACTTGGAATATCTATTGGTCATAATTATCATTTAGGACTTATTCAGTCAAGCTATATACAAGGAGCTTGTCAATTCTCCCTTGTAATCCTCCCCTTATTGTCCTGCTGATCTTCAAGTTGTTGTTTTCAAAATTCCCTTCATATAGCAAGAAAGTCTTCCCAAACTGTCTGTAACCAGAGCTCTATAGCCGCTGTAAGATATTTAGGATTACTTTATCTATGAATACTCCTGCATGTGGAGGTCAAAATATAAAAATTTTTCGCTCTGTTAAAGCATGGCTAAGCATCTAATCTATTTTGGACTGGTCAAGGTGCTCTGTCCCACCACTAAATTATCTTGAAATTAAAATACATGAAAGTGGTTAGCAGCATGCAGAAAAGCAGGAGACCACTCAGGTGGCTTTATGTTTTCCTTAGATCTTAGGAAAACCTTTTGTTTTCTATCTGATGGTAGAAAGCTGAAAGGAAACTCTGTAACACCCTAGATTTTCTGTCCACACATGAATATTACTTATCTTGTCTTTTCTTCCTTGCACAATTCCTGCTGGGCTGTACTGTACTGGCCATTTCCATGGAAGAAGAGTTGATTAAGCCAGTCTTTGCTGCCAGCAACATAACAACTCTCCTATTCAAATAAATACTCCATACAGACCAGCATCACAGCTGTTATTAAAAAGGGGTTGAGACACAGAGGTGAAGCTGTATGCCATGGTGACAAGGTAAGGTTTAAGAGTTTCACTCTTTCCTGGCAATACTTCCCTTCTTGTGACTGATAGACACCACTTGCTCTGTAGGGACTGAGATCCTGATCACACTAGGAAATGGACTGGTACAGTGCCCAGCTGTAAGCTTTTACCATGAGTAAGTGTCTAAAGAGGGATAATCTCCAGCTGGATGGACAACGTCAGGGGACAGGATGGGCACCAGAAGTGCAACTCCATCTGCAGTGTGCCATTCCTAACAATGGCCTGAACCATCTCTGGGTGAAAGTCACAGCCCCTCTGGAGTGTGTTTTGCCCAATATACAGGTAATGCTATTGCCCAGGGAAACACAGAGACACAGCAAAATGTGAACAAGTCTAGACTGAAGAACATAAAAGGCAAAAGAGTATATGTCTGAAGTAGAGACCTGGAAAGGAGTTAGATATTTTTAATCTAGATGTTTTCTTGATATTTTATCTGTTTAACAGATCTTAAAGGGTGCTTTTTCCAAGTATTTGTCCACTCTCTGTGAAACCCATGTATACTTCTTGTATTCACAATACTGTTTCACAGGTTTACTGCCCAATTCAAAAAGGTTTATGCCCAATTCTACATGTTTTACAGTAGATTATCACAGAGCTGAAATTGCTGACAGCAATTAAGTTTATTACTACTGTTTCATGACTGGTTTGTAAATGCTTCTGAATTTTCCACGTGTTAGCAATTCAGGCTGAAGTGCTTATTTTTTTAAAATTATATTCAAGAACAAGTCATGTTTGCCTCAATAAGATTTATAAAAGGATAAGTGTATGTCTTCACTTGAGTTAAAAACAGACTGTCAGCTATTGAAAAAAACAAACTGTATAGGAATTCTGTCTTTAATACCGGGCCAAGAAAGATGGCAGATAGGGATGTACTCACTTTGTGCCAGAGTCTCTCATTTGCAGGACATGGGGAAAACATGCTTTCACATACAGTGACAGCACAACATATTTAAAAATAATTCTTCAGTTCGAAGAGAGTCAGCAAGGAGTTTGCAGCTAAGCCATAAATCCTGAATGAAGCTGGGGTCTGAGAGGAAAATAGATGGTATCTGACTGTGTAATTATGGTACACAGATGAGGGATGACCTGACCTGGTGGGTTGACCCTGTCTGAATGCCAGGTCCCCACCCCTCTCCATCACTTCTCAACTCATCAGGACAAAAAAGATAAAACAACCGGCTAATGGGTTGAGATAAGGACAAGGAAAGAGCACTCACTGACTGCCACCATGGGACAAACAGACATGACTTGAGGAAATTAATTACCAATTTATTATCAAATCAGAGAAGAGTAACAAGAAGTTAAACCATGCTGTCTCTCTGTCTCTGATGCTCTTTCCTCCTTGTATGGAAGACTCCTCACACTCCTTCCTTCCTCCAATGTGGGAGATAGTCCTCTGTGGATTTATCCACTGTGAGTCCTCCCCAAGGGCTGCAGATCTTCACAAATTATCCCAGCCTGGCTTTCCTGCAGAGCAGCAAACCTGCTCCAGCATGGGCTCCTATCTCCATGGGTCCACAGGTCTTACTAGGAACCTACTACAGCATGGATTTTCCATAGTGTCACAGCCTCCTCCTTCAGGCAGTCATCTGCAGTCCTCCAGGGGTTGCAAGTGGATCTCTCTCCCCCTTGGGCTTCCGTGGGCTGCAGGGATGCAGACTACCACACTCTGGTCTTCACCAAGGGTTGCTGGGGAATGTCTGCCCTGGCAGCTGGTGCACCTCCTGTCTGTCCTGCTCTGCTGACCTTGGTATATGCAGGGATGCTTCTCACTCTCTTCTGCTCTGATTTTTTCCCCATAAATACATTATCCCAGAGTTACTGTTTCTGGTCCAGCAGTGGTTTGCCTTGGAGCCACCTGACACTGTCTCTACAGGATGTGGGAAAGCTTCCGGCAGCTATTCAGAGAAGCCACCCTTTTTAGTCCCCCAGAACCAAAACCATGCCATGCAAACTGAATATGAATGAATTAATAGTGCACAGGCCACTTTTCTCTAGCACTTTTTCTTGCTTTACTTTACTTAATTGTCCTGTAATGCAGTTGTGTTGTAATTAATAAATATCTGTATGAGTCCAATGCTTGCATCCTTCCCTCAGTGGTTGTGAGAAGACATCTTTGCCTGATTTTCTATATTTGCCATCAGTCATTATTATTTATACAAAGCAATTATGGTACCTCTGTGGTAAAACTTGTCTTTACGTAGCTAGAGGTTGCTTTTACTTGTGATATCTCCAGCAGAAAATACTTATCTCCACAGAAAAATATTTATCTTCACAGAAAATGCTGTGCATTTTCTACAGTAGTGCTGGAGAACTATAGCAGAACATAACATTCTTGAAGATTGCTCTCAGTTTGTCTCAAAGAAACACTGAAAAACATGTCTGAAAGTAGAGGGAATAAGAGTATTTGATTAATTTTGTAGCTTGCACACTTCTACGCTGTCCAACATGAATGGTTTTTGTAGACACAGAGCCCAACGAAGTTCAACGTCTTCACTGAAACCTGAACATATTTCTAGTTAAGCTGCTTCTACAGCTGAGAAGAAGACAACACGGGGAAGATTTTTTGCTGGTGCTGTATTCACCACTTTATCCCAGTATCTCAAGCATTTTCAGAATTATTTCTATGATACTTCATTTTAATATGGGGCTCTTTCTCATTCATACTATTCCTTGGTCAATACCAAGACAACGTCCATAAATTTAAAGTCAGACTACCTATCTAGACTCAGTATCCAATGTAGTTATGCAATCAAATTTGTACAATGCCACCCTTCAGAAGATTTATAATACAGTGGCACTACTACAATATGTATGAATTTTCTGGGCCAGTTCATTTTCTTTCCTCAGAAAGAAAGTCTGTTTCTCATCATCAGTGTGAAACTGCAAGATTTTGGAGAAGAAATTCTGTCCACTACTAAAGGCAAAGCAAGTAACTGACAGCATTTATTACAGGTATAGCATAGCAGTCTTGATGGTATTATTAAAAGTAATCTATTGAAAAAATATTTACGTGTAGAAAGAATCTTGGAATATATGAAAATGAGAAAATTTGTAGCAAATAGACAATGCCATTAGGAAATTCTTTCCCTTGTACGACACAGAAACTAATATTAAAGGAATGAGGTGAGTTTGATTTGCTTTGATACATTGGCAAGAAATTTGATAAAATACTGCATGGGTTTTTTTCAACACCTCAGCTTTATTCCTGGGAATGAAGCATTGAAATTGTGGCATTCACAAAAGCACTGACACTCAGCTCTATAGTATTGTTAAAAATTTGAATCTAGTTAGCAACAGATTTTTTTTTCATCACATCTCCCTGATCCTTAGCTGTGTGGTGCCAGGTGCACTCAATATATCAGTCAGGGATGAAACTAGATCTCTTTTTGTGCTACTTAGTCACTTGTGTATTCCATCTCCCATATTACCAATGTTTATATCTTAAACCATATACAAGCAGTCCTTAAAATGATCCCTAAAGAAAAGCCAGTGAAAACATCTAATAAATGGTACTGAAATGATCATTAGTACAGAAAAGTGAAACTCCTAGAGTTGAACCCATAAATATCAGATTTTAATATACAACTATGTATGCATCTACACGCAATTTGGAGGGAGAAAAATATGCATCTCGTTTCTTCCTTACTTCAGTGTTTTCATGTCTAGCATTCAATAGGTAGAGTCTTCTGTCAACTTGACATAACCAAAAGAAGAATTAGTCTCACTATTTCTTTCCCTAACAACCATAGGATAAGGCAGCCAGAAGTTTGTTGGTGGTACAGAGGATGGCTAAATTATTTGATTTTTCTGGGTAAAAACTACCCAAGGAACACCATAAGTCTTTGAAAACTTACTGTGTGTAATTCCTTTTGCTTCATTAGAAGGAGTTAAAGGCATTGGTATCATGTTTATAACAGCTCAAACAAGTACCTTGACTTCACTAATCAACATTTTTCTAGTCTTTTCATCCAACCGGAAAAGCCAGAAATCTACTTTAGCAGGAATTGGTCTGATTGTATCTCTTTCATTTGGAAATCCTTGTCACTATTAGCATGCAAACCTGAAATTTCAAGAGTCAAAGAAGAACTCAGAGGAAATTATTTAAAGTGAATTCATTACCTAATTTAAAAGGGAGTTATAAATTTCTATAATAAGATTAATACTTTCCTCATTAGTTATCAGGTTTTGATTCAAATGCTGTGAGCTCTGTCTCTTTCAGGATACAAGAAGCCAGCTTCAAGAAAAGAGAAATATCCCCGTATCCTCTGTGCAGCTTTTTCAGTTTCCTGAACACAGCACATATTTACTACAAGGCTGGACTGAAGCCATGTGGGACCATCAATTGTATGTAAAACTGTCCAGCTTTTAATAAGGACTTCTGTAAAAAGCAGAGTCTCCCCCACTGCCCTGATTTAAACCAACACATGGAATGCATGGTGTTAATAAAATGCAACATGATATTTTGTGCTAGGTTGCAGGAATCATGTGAAATTTGTAAGAGATTAATTCTGTAGTACAGATAACTGGTTCTGAAGTTTAAATCTCAATTAATTTGCACTGTGTGTTGTTGGAGTTTGTGAATACAGATGATGAGAACTTTAGCCCAGTTGCAGTAGTGCATTTTGTTAGTTATGAAATTCAAAACAGAAATATCTTTAGAACTCGATTTTATTTTCAGAGTATGCTCTCTCTTTGACCTTCATTTTTGATTCCTAATGTTATCACAATTTGGCAACTTCTAGTGAAAGATCTGTGTGACCAAAAAGCAAGTTAATAATACAAGAGTTCCCATTAAAAAAAAAGCCATTTTAAAATGGGAAATATTTATCTAAAATTTGTTTAGATGCAAGCACTTTCAGGCGATGGAGTTGTCTGTAGCAGGGTTTGCTATCATTTACTGAGTGTACTCATGTACTGTATGGGAAGCTGTGGGTTTAGGGATGTGACACATTGTTAATTGTAATATCCTCTGTCTAGCAAGGGCCAGTAGTTGCCATGCCAGCCCAGAACTCCCTCTGGCTTGGGACTGGTGCCTTGCTACCCTGACTGCGCTGTCCACCATGCTTGCTTGGCTGGAAGAAGGAGGAGAATCCCTTCCCTGCCTCTGGCAATGCTGTGAGGTGGAGCAGAATAACCTCTGTGTCCTAGCCATGCCTCTTTCTGCCTTTGGCTACTGCAGAAATTAACCCTGGAAATTCCTGGTTCTGACCAGGAAAACAGAGGTCTCACTGTTTAGTTACCAAAAAATAGATTGACAAGACCTATTGTTTAATGGATTTAATATTGTTTATTGCTTAGTTTTTCCTACATTGCTCCCAATGTATTAAAATAGTTTTGTAGAATAGAACAGACAAATTCTAGCTAGCAATGTTCCTGATTGAAGTTCAGAACACTAATTACCTCTATTAATTTTTTAATCCAGAGGGATATGAAAGGTGAAAGAGGTAGAGAGAGATAGAAAGAAATAGGAAGACAGGTGCAGGGGGCTGGAAAGAGAGTGTGAGAGAGATTAGAGAGAAAAATAGTCACCACCACGTGAATTCCATGGTGTCCAGTTGATCCTTCCTCACCCAGGTCTTCCTGTTGATGGGGTTTCCAGAGCTCTTCTTTGGAAGGCACCACATTTATACAGTAAAAGTCCCAGATATCCATGAGGCATGGATGCTGTTCCCACAGCTTGGGCTGGCATGTGTATAAGTGGCTTCCTTCCCCACAGTTTGCCACTGTGCAAATTTTTGTTAGGATAGGTTGCCCAGATCTGTCTCACCAGGCCAGAAACTAGCATCTTGCTGGTTTTGCCATCTATACTTGCCTCAAGCTCTCACAATGGGAATTCTTTGTCTGGCAGTTGATCTTATGGGAAGTCCCTTTTTTGTCTTTGACAGTGTTTTGAAACAGGTAACTGCATTTTGTTACAGCAAAAATGCTGTGCTCTGCTAAAGTAAATGCGTACAAGACTTACAGTCTGCTTTGGCATTTGCACTGAGGATGAGTACAGGAATTATCACCACTAGAATACTACACAGGAAAAACCAACAGTGAGTACAATTATACTATTTTTCTGTTCTAGGGAATAACTCTCCTTCTGTGTGTCCTGTTTTGCATCTCACAAGTTTGGAAGAGACAAAACTCATGAAAAAAGAAGTAGAAGTACAGCTGGACCTGTATAACACCTAGGTTTTCATTTGGGACTGCCAAGCTTACGATAAACATGACAGAATCTTCCACGGAGAGCCACTCATCAAATATTATCCCACCTAGTCCAGGAAAATGCAAACTGTGAAAGAGGATGTCCTTGTAAGGGGAGATGATTTATTTATTTGTGGTCTCGTGTTGACTTTGAAATTCACCACTGGTAATGATGGGAAGACACAAATTTTTCCACATAGTCCTGTCATTTTATTAGAGCTTTGTGCTTAGTTGTGGCCTTCTTTAGAAGTTGTGAAGAACTTGATTTGCATGTGGATCAATGACACAACTCAGTCTAGGAATTACAAAATTTATTAATTAATATGGTGAATGAGAGGCTGTTTTTCAGAAAAATAAAAAATTTTGTTGGATATAGTTTGTTTACTTTTGTCCTCCCAACCTTAGAGCCTTTTCCTTTGCACTCTTTTGTGTGCAAGTACTTTTAGCCTTTAGGTATCTAATCTATATCTTTATAGTCTGTGAGTTTGATGCAGTCAAATCCAGGGCCTTGTTCACCTCCTGCAGAAGTCAAAGAGAAAATTGGCTCCAGAGGGCTTGGAATAGGGTATAGAGGAATTTAGGAACCAGATAATTATTTACTGTTCTCTTTCACCAAATCATATATCTAAAGACTGTTGAAAAATTTCTGATTCCATTTAAATCACTGTGAAAAGTCACTAGGTACAAAATTTGTAAATCATAAATGATGTAAAGAAAGAACAGAGAAGAGAAAGAACAGAAGCACTCAGTTTTGTGCATAGCACTGGTAACCATTTCAAATGGAGAAGCAGGTTCTCCTGCTTCTCTACCAGAAGAAAAGAAGCACTAAGAATTGTGTCAGTGTTTAAAAGGACTACCCTTTGTTTCTGCCCCTGCCAGAAATAATTTGTACTCCTAAAATCTTCAAAAATTTTCAGTGAGATTCTTAAGAAAAAAAAAAAAAAGTCTTGTAAAGTATTTGCTGACTCTGCCTTTTTTGGTTGGACACCCTTGAGGTGTTAGTGAGGTTGTTAAGTTGGAATGTGAAGTGTAGGGTTGGAGAATATGAAGAGCAGTAAGCCTGCATGATTGTGGTGTAGTGAGATTCAATCCTGTTTGAGCAGAATGGAAGAAACAGTGCACAAATAATTTCATGAACGAACTCTAAAGATTTGCAACAAAAGCTGGATTTCAAAATAAAAGAGAATGCTTTAGAGAAAGAGACAGATTTAACTCCTAAATGCATTTAATTTTGGAGATCTTTCAAGATCATCTCTGAAGATCTAATATCAACACTGTTCAAAACTCATTTCTTCTTCTTCTCATTTATTCTCAAAAATTCAAAACTCATTTCTTCTGCCTAGTGTTTTAAAACTGTACTTCTACATTCAAAACAGGAAATGTAACCTCCCAGTTGTAGCTTCTCTTTTATTGAACTAAAGGCTTAAATGGCACAAGGGCAGCAATTATACCATCCAAACCCACCATGACAGAACTCTAGGAGTGGCAGTGAAGGCCAGAAAAAGGCTGGAAAAAGGCAAGAGATATCAAAAGTAGCATAAACTTTATTTCATTTATTTCTTTATTTTTTCATGGGGTTTCTGCAGATCTTGGGATTTAGAAAACTGCCTTGCTATTATTTTTCCCTTTATGATTACAATCATACCCGATTAAGGTAGGAAATGCATTTTGGGACAGTAGCAGTACTCACTAATAGGCATGCCACATATTCATAGTCATATTTTTGGTGGAGGTCTTGAAGAGCTAGAATTTTGTTTTGAAGGTGATTTTATTACAACTTGCCTTTTCTAGGTGACCTTTTTGTTTTGTCAGGACAAGTTACTTATAAATATTTTGAAGTACATTTGGCAGAATGAACAATATTATCTACCATACTCATTTTAGAGGAAACTTATTTCAATGCATATGGCAAATTAAAAATGTGCTAGTGTCTTTGCAGGGATGACACAAAAATTAGCTCTTTTCAGGTGATTAATCTTATTCCTTTTGATAATTTGTGCACAAAAAAGTATGGTTTGGAAAAATTGAAGTCTACAAGCAGTCAGTGGGCCTTGGATACTGGAGAGCTCTAGGGTACAAACCAAACATCCTCACAATATATAATTACTAAACAAAACTTATCCTACTTCTACTCATTGTAAGAAAGAAAAATAATAATGATCATTATGAGAAAAAAAACAATAGTAATTAACTAATTGGATGGAACTAAGACTACACATATGTTAACTGGCTAAGGGAGAATGAGAAATGTGTGTGATATTCAAGAATACTGGAATTCTGTGTGTCACTTACTCCATGATTTCAGCATCACCAGAAGGTAATCTTAATTAAATTACTTGCTGTATGGGATCTTTAATGATGTTAATGGAAAATAACCCCACCAAACTACCAGTTTTGGGCATTAAGATTTTCGCAATTTTGAAGTGTGAAAGAATTCCACTAGACTTACCTGAACTGAAACCACAGACTACGGAACTCGACAGTATCCCAGTGTATTGTCTTGTCTGCTGCTGCCCTTCAAGTCAGGCCATGTTTGAAAAAGTCCACGGTGGCAATACCCAGGGCCACCTCAGGGATGTGTCCTCATTGTGTTCCGGATCTCTCAGCCAGCCTTCCCAGCTGAGCGCAGACAGGAGGTTTATAGGATTGTTGAGGTTTGAAGGCATCTCTCTAAGTCACCTGGTCCAGCCCCTCTCTTCAGGAGTGGTAAGTGAGAGCTGGCTGTCCAGGTCCATGTTCAGGTGATTTTTACTATCTCCAGGAATACCATCTCCACAACAACTCTGGGCAACCTCGACAATGTTTGGTTGCCCTCGAGGGCACATTGTAGAGGAATGTGCAAAGCAGCAAGTGCTCATCTGCATCACTGAAGTCCACACCCCCAAAAATGCCTTCTGGATCTCAGGAAATTGGACTGGGAGTTAAACCATGCGAGAATTTGAGATGTGATAAAGGTGGAACTATTGTCCAATTATCTCATATCTAAAGTGATGTAACTCCTTAGGGAAGAAGAAAGCAAACACTGCAGCTGTGTTGAAAATCAGCTCTGGCTGGATCAGGGTAGGGGAGGCCATAGCCCACAGACTCATCTGCAGAGGCCAGGTTTGCACACACACTCCCCCACAGAGAACCTGGGGGAGGAGAGTTTTTGGGTGTGTGAGGGTGAAGCCTCTGGTCTGCATAAGACCGAGGGGATGAACATCCACTCCTGGAGGCTGTAAGCAGACACTGTGGAGATAGAATGGTGCTTTTTAAGATGCCAGATGTCCTCCCTTACAAAAATCTGGCTCAGTTGTAAAGCTCACAACCACCCTGAGAAGGTCACCTTCACACAGAACGTTCTCATGGGAGGCAGCTGGCATGCCTTAGGCGGTATCATAACTCACCAGAGAAACCCAAGGTGCCCCCCAGACTCATTCCTGAGGCCTCTCATTAGAGGGCTGTGCCTCTGGGACCCAGGTGCTGCAGCGGATCCACAGTCTGTTTCAAAAGACAGTGTAAAACTTGCCCCCACCCTGAGGAGATGCTTGGGTGTTCCCATTGTACCTGAACATATATTAACCCCCTGAACTCTGTTTTGTGGGACCCCCACCACCAGAAGACCAGAAGAAAAGGAGTAATGGGACACCACTGGATCCATAGGGGTGGTGATACCTTTCTATTTAATCAGTCTCTGTCACTCTCTTTCTCTCCCTGCAGGAAATAGGTCTACCAGTCTGGTGTCTTCTTTGCAGACATCCCAGGAGAGAGGAAGAGCCCATTGTTCACCTGAGCTTACTTTCTTTTTTGGCTGCTTTGGGAAATGAAATTCAGAGAGGAGCAAAAGTTCTGCTGGGAAATTTAATTTCTCTGCATCACCAGCTACTGCTCAGCACTCCTGCAGCTACTGTCACTGATGGCTAGCCTTGGTACTGGCTGTGACTAGCAGGAAAGGCAGACTGCATGTGAGAGAGGAGGAGGTAAATCTCAACACCATTCCAGAGGTTTTGATAATACCCTACACTTATATCATCTGTTTAGTCTGTTTTTTTGTACATCTCAATGAAATCCAATTCCATTTTTCTCAAGGATGGTAAAGGACTCACAACCAAAGAACTCTGTACATCCCTGTTGATGAATTTGGCAGACACGGTAATGGGATTTTTTTTGTTCTTCGAACAGCATGCCCACAGACAAAGGGCACGTTTCTTCCCTAATGGTAATGGAAGTAAGTTTACAGAAAATATGATACAAATTCTCATGCTGACCAATGACTTTATGTTCAGTCAGTTCTAGATGATCTTAATGACAGCTGCCACTTATTGAAGAGTCTGAAAAATGGGAATAATTTCCATCACAGTCACAAATATACCAGGCCTGCATGGCACACTTCCACACTGGATAGACTCGGTCCAAACAGACTGAAAAAGACCTAGGTTTGAAGGTTGCAAGCTCACTGAACTGTAGACTGCAGCTTTCTGAAGCTATCCAAGAGGGTCTTCCACTCTGGTCAGTGCAGTAAAACGATAATGAATTATAATCTCTTAAGTGGAACTCATTCTTTTGTGGTAAATAGGCAAATACCTCATATACATGCTCAGACCCACACACACAAATAGCATTATCAGAGGCAGAAACTCATCCTGCTTGCATCATCTGGTGAAATGGAATGGAAAGCAATCAGTACCTTCCCATAGGACCAAACTCATGATGGAGACTGTCAAACCAAGAGGCTATGTTGAAAATTTGGCTGAAAGTCTTAGAAGTCCAGACAGGAAGGCCAACAAATAAATTATTGGACATTTTTGTCCTTTGTTAAAGTCAGTAGCAGAGATGGGAGTGAGAAAAAAAATGTTGTCGCCCTAGGCGCGCTTTCACTGCACATTTATTTTGTTGTTGCTGCCTGGTTCATTGAGCTGGTTTGCCTTTAATGGTTCACTAAGCTTTGACTACTGTAGAGATTATGGTACTTTATTTTACTGTAGTAGTGTCCTGGAATGGGGCATATGTTGGTGCTTTCAAAGTACCAAATTAAGTAAATATCAATAAAGTAAAAAGTTTTCTTAGCTGAGGTTAACTCCTGGATTCCAAAATCACAACATTTTTAAGTGGAAGATGCTGGTCCAGTGTATTGGTTTGTTTTGAATATTTAGTGTTTCAGATACCTTGACTTGAGATTTAAGTCATATAAGATGCAGAGGTTTTTCCGAATTAGAATTAAAATACAGGGAAAATGTTATTTGGAGCCACCAAACTCTCAAGCTTTTAAAGCCAAACTGTGTTCACAGACATTTCTCTTAGGAGTAGAGAGACCAAGTGTGTTAAGTGTCTCTCCTGTTTCCAAAAAGGTTTTTATGATGAAATTATTTTCATTATTAGAGAGACACTTCTGTACAAATTAAGATTCAATTGAGACCACATGTCGAAATCAATAGTGTGGGCTTTAATAGTAAATCTGAGATAGGGAAAGAGCAAGAAACAGGAAAAATAGAGACATCTTTCCTATTCAGGCAGTGAATATAGGAGAGTTGCACCACTTCATAAAGAAAGAAAAGACAATTTTAGCTGCTGAAGTTTCAGAGCAGAGCTTGAAAATGCAGAGCAGGTAGAGTCCAATGGCTCCAAAATCAGGTGGCAAATACAGTAATGCTGACTTTGCTATGATTTTAAAAGCTTCTTATTTTAAGCAGAAAGCCAGATGTGAGAGGGAATATAGGATGCTTCTTTTGTGCTATGCTTTCATCTCTAGGGCTTCACAGATGATGCAATGGCAATTGATATGGAGATACATGACTTTTGGCATTATTGATCACGTCTGCACTATCAGACATGATCAATAGGCTAACTGGCAAATGCTTAATCCCAGCATGCATTAGGTTTTAGCAAACTGCACGGTCAGAACAATCTGGGGTCACTTTTGGTTTTGGTTTAGGAGAATTGTGAGGGGTTTAGTGGGTCCTGTTTGTTAAACTAGTATTACCCAACCGCCTTAAGAAGATAAAAATAAAATTCACAAACAAGTTGCACAAGTGTCAAATCATTGTCTCAATGTTCCCCATATTTTAAAGATGAATTTTTTTTTATCCATGAGTCCCTTCTCTGCATGTTCTCACTTGGTTTTTGACTTGAAGGACATCTGAGAACAATGTGGGGGAGTAAGACAGAGCCAGCTGCTTGTGGCAAATAACTTAAAACATCAAGAGTTAGAAGCAAAAATAACAATGAGGCTACTGTGTTCAAGCTATTAGCAAAAAAGGTCAAAACTGAACTTTCACTGAAGTCAAAGGATCCCCCAAATAGGCCAGGGTACAATTTTACCTGGTGTGTATTTTTAGTTATTCACAAAAGCTGATATAAACACTGTCTACATTTATCAGGTATAATCACTTGCAAAAAACCCCCATGTGACCCAGTACATTTCCAGAAGATTACGTGGATATATTAAGTTCATATTTGAAAAATGAGTATTGTGCTTAATAATATTTTTCAGAATATACAAAAGTGCATGTGAACATTATTCTACCCACAGTGTCAGTATTGTTCTGCACATAGCAGCTCTCAGAAAAAGCACAGGTAGCAAAACTTCATTTCACCAAAATGCACTTCAATGTATTTTAAGTATAAAAACCTAATTTAAAATAACGTCAGCATCTTTTGCCTGTAGAATATGAGGCTCAGCATCTTTAAATTATTTAAGAGTTCCTTAGAGAGTCAGTTGTGCTTATAATGTCAGATTTGCTCAAAGAAATGGAAAGAGCAAAGCAAAGTGTTGAATAAGGACTTCCTGTGTGATTTTACCAAGTTATTTTTTACTGCCTGTAATTGAAGCAGCATTCACACCTCACACCATTTTAGCCAAAAATATATGTTGTATAACTGCAACTTGTTTTACTTGGTTTTGTTTCTTTTTTTTTTCCTTCCTGTTTTATAAATAAACTAGCTCTACTGAACTGCTCTTTTCCCTATTGGGAGTCATTCACAAACAAATACAAGATCTATCAAGACTCAATTGAGAGTACACTTGTAAAGGGGCTTACAGATTTTTATGAATGTGTCCTCCTAAAAGGAAAAATACAAACTTTAAAGGAAAGAGTTTACTATTATAATCGCTGACATATTTTATTTCCCTTATTGTGATAGAAGGACCAGAGCTAATACTCATAAAGCCACCTTAACAGTTTGTATTCCAGCAAATGAATATATTCAAACAAATGAATGGCAGGATTTGTTACAGTTTGTCATTACAAGTGCGTTTTCAAGATATAGCCAAAACTATATCCTAGTAGCAGCCCTAATACTAGGTTAGATGAAAATAAAGATTCTTGTTAGTGTGGTCTTCTTCATTTTCATGGTGTTATCTTTTTTTTTTTGCTAGGCATTTTAGAGACCTCTAGATGAAACCATGTTTGTGTAGTGTGTTATATTTTCCCACGTTTAAGTCCCAATTTATCATTTTTTTAAATGTTCTTCTGAAGCACCAGTGTTTTACTAGTAAGATAGATTAGGGATGTGGTAAATAAAAATTAGAAGAGGGCCAGGTACATAGTTTTATTTAAATGCTCTATACACTTGCCACACTTAGTCTTAACTTAGATATCTCTTCTAATTTAATGATTAAATGATTCCAAAAACCAGATGGAGAACTTCATCCATGTACTGTACTTGTCTTTAAAACAACCATTCAGTTCTTGCAACTAGAAATCTGGCCTGCTCTTAATTGCATGAATTTATTGAGAAAAATTTGCATTGGGATGCATTGCTGTTCTCTGCAGCTAGCTACACCATCATGCAGATCAGCAGCACCTCATCTTCTGTCTGCAAGTGAGATATTTCTTATGGCTCTGTAATTAAAAAAAAAAAAAGAACAAAAAAGAACTATCAATCCATCTTTGCTTTGAGGCTCTGTCAGTCCTAATGAGGAAATTGGAGTACATAGAGAACATCTATCATAGCTAGAACAAGGAGAACAGGTCAGCTCCTACTTTACCTCAAAACACCTTGCACTGGCAGACCATGTACCGTCTGTGCCTGAAACACTTTGTGCTTGAACTAGAGCACAAGCTCCCTGGGGAAGCAGTGCATCACTTCATCTGATTTTGATCTGAGATCAGTCATTATTGACTGTCTGTACACAACAAAAGGAATTGTAGTATTCATAGTGTTAATATTCTGCAAAACATTTTTCATTTACTGTACAAAGAATGCTCCTTTTAAACAAAAACAAAACCAAACCAAAACAAAACAAACAAAAAAAAGAGAGACCCTGAGTATATTCACACAGTTCATATAATGACATTCCATAATCATACCCTCTGACCCAAGGAGCTTTGGGCAGCAGCCTTGGGCTCTGAGCACAGGCCTCTCTGCTTTCACTCACAGCTTGCCAGGTGACTTGCATGTCAAAACCCAGCCAGAGCCGCACTCCACCTCTGCTGAAGCACAGCCACTCCTGCACACAAGAGCTTCTCTCCTGGTGCACCATCCCCCTCAGCACTACTCAGCAGCTTAGCTCTGTGTCGAGGACTGTCCTTTACACGGTAAGCTGCAGGCTGAATATTTGTGAAAGGATCTGGATATTGTGAATTACAGAGCAGCAGCAGGAGCAAAATGAAATTACACAACAGAAATCTGTGTCATTGTTTCAAGTGCTATGTACACCATGGATAGATTCTTCTGCTATCTGTTCTCTTCACTTTGACTAACATTAAAAGTTTTCTGTGCCCACTGAAGTGAAATACAATCAAATAATTTGGTATGAAAGGTAACATTTTTTGCTTTGTAGATATCAGACAACCCACAGATGCCACAGGCTTCTAGTTTAAGGAGGTAGTGAAGAGCCAGTACATGCACCCCTCACTCATGTCTTGCTCTCATTCTCTGACTTTTATATACAATTTAAGATTATATTGTATGGCACTAAATACCTCAAGGTAGATGCTTAGCTTTAAGCTTTCTGTTGTACATTGAAACCTTACAATAGAAACAGGACTTTATTCGTGCAGAAGTTGGAAGTTAGGTAGATCTGAAATTATTAATTATTTCTTGGCAACAAAAATGCGTCACATATTCCTGAATTCAGTTTGACCACTGTTTCTTGCTTCACACTTCAACTTCCTCCTTTTCCCTCAACAAATGATTTTGTAACACAGGAGAATTGGGAAGAATTATTCAGATTCCAACATTAGCCTTGGTCTATACTATTTTGCCTTTCCTTTTTTAATCCCTCCCACCTTTAATAAAGTTATCTCCTCAAAGTGTTGTGCCAGTCTCATCTGGCATGAAATAGTGAAGCTACGCTGAAAGCCATTGTTCATTTAGATAGCTATGGATTCCTTAGCCTTCATTTTCATGTCTGACTTCAGCTTCTGGAAGTTCCCATCTCCTCTACCCTACATCAGTATGCTGGCTGTGACACCACCTCTCTTGGTATTGCAAAAAGGATTCCTTCTTTGTCTAGACTACTTGCAGCAGTGCTTGGACAGCAAAGGGACCTTTGAAGTTAATTCATGGCTTCTTTCAAAACCTGTCTGCATTTCAGAAAATATATTGATTGTTTTGGTAATAAGCTCAGTGGCTAATTTATCTTGAGATTGCAGAGAAAAATCAGAGATGAAACAAGTTAGAGATGACGGCAGGAGAAACATTTTGATTTATTCTATTTCTTTGCTAGCCTCATCTTGCTATTGCCATTTTTATTATTTTTATCTATCAAATCAGAAGAATGTTCCTATTGTCATCTATTACAACACCATACAAAATAGCTTTTTCTTAGCTATTGAATATTAGCTATGTCATATTTCATTTGTATTTATTTTAACAATGGTGTCAAAAAACTTTGAACATGTACTTGAGAATTTATTCAAAGGTTGAAGGCAAAGCAATGTTCAGTTTGAAAATGGCACTTGAAAAACATTGCATAACATATGTGGAATTCACAAAATATCTTTTCAGAGGTCTCCATCAGCCTACACCTTGGTTAAGTTGAACTAATTTTGTTTATATATAGAAAAATATCTTGAGAGATGCCAGAACAATTTTTTTTCTAAGTTATGAGGAAAGCTTAAAAGTATTGAATGAATAATAAAACCCAACACATAACAACTGCACATTTTGGATGCCAGCCAATTTTTAACTCAGTTTTAGGCTGGAACAGAAATATTCAATCTCCCAGTTGTAGTTTTAAGAGTTTTAAGATATGAGTTTACAAGATATACTCTAATGAACTCATATCATAGCTTAATGTCCAGTGAAAATTATTATTTCCCTTATTCAAATGAATCTATTTCTAAATTGTGCACAAAAGTCAGAAGATTCCAAAGAATCTCTCTGAGCTTCACCACAGAGGGAATTAGAAATTATTTAATGTGCAATACACATTAGGAATCACAAGCTTTAGCAAAGAGCACCACATACTGATTTCACAGATTGCACATAATACAGAAAAAAGCTTGAGGAAGGCAATGCATCTCTGTACATAAACCCTCCCAGTTTAAATGAAATAGTGAGTTTAAACATGCAGAAGGACTATGTGCCTAGGACTTGATTACTTCTGCATCTCTAAACACTGGCAAAGGTTTTATTCAGCATGCCTGCAAAAAAGATGTGATTTTGAAATAAGTGAGAAGAAACACATCAAAATATGTAGTTTGGTTTCGCTTATAGAAAAACATTTTAAACTGTTAATTTTTCTTTTTTTGTAAAGGATCTTTTTTCCCAAGAATGTACCAGTGAATAAATTCTTTCCCAAAATCTCACAATGTGTCTTTGGTTTTGTTTTATGGACATATTATCTTGCCCATAAGATTCTGTGCCTTTCAGATAGCTATATCTGTATCTATCTATCTATCTATCTGTCTATCTATCTATCTATCTACACACAAATAGTTTTTAATATTTTTAATCCTGAAACTTGTAATGGAAAACTCTTTCAGAAAACCTTTGACAGGAGAGGAATCCTACTGATTCCTCACTTCTGTGACCTCAAGAGGAAAAAAATCCATTTTTTCTTTTTTTGTTATGAAATTCATATATATGTTGTCTAAGATATTTGTTTTCCCTTCATGCTATTTGTGCAAGAAATCTATTAATAATATGCTAGTACATTTCATAATTAGTCTACAATTTCTAGCATAGCATTGCCTTATTTTTCAAGTCATCTTTGTGGGACTCTCAATCATCTTTTGGTCTTTGTTGATGTCTGGATCTTTTTTCAGTTGTACAGTAGGTATTCTGGAGATGCCTACCACAGTCTCTGCAGCATTATACAAATTAAATCTGACGGGAATATTCTGAACTATGCATCTTTCCTGAGCACACTCTCCTTCCACAGCTTCATTACCTGGGTGAATTACTGTAAAATCTTGTTTGTGCTGGTAATACTTTTCTCTTTCTCTTACTTTGCTAAAATGGTGTGCAAACAATTTTTAAAAGTGGTTTTCATGAGTACACAAATATACATATACCTATATCTACATATATATATATATATATATATACACACACACACACACATATATATATATATATATATATATATATATATATATATATATATATATATATATAAAGTTCCTCAAGATCATCCAATTCTTTCTACCTTTTAAATGTATTTAAAAATCCAGAAAGGTAATGTCCAAAATTTTTTATTGATGCACTCTGTTCAGATTTTTTACAATCTAAACTGAAAGAGAACATCTCTAACAACTGTGGTTTATTCTGCAGAAAACTTTTACTCCTGGTTCAGATTTTGGTCCCTTAAGTCTAACCATGATAATCATTACCCTTTTCATGCTATAGTGTTTTTACCAATGCCCAGATTGCAGATTGGACATTATTGCAGTTTCTTCACCTATAATTTTGTGAAAAATCAGTAAGGTAAAATTGGAGTCCTCTGTGACAATATATCTTTTCTGAAGAGGATAGTTTTTCATTATAAATAATCTGATGCCATAAGATCTATTTCACATATTACATGTCTGGAAATATGAATATAATTTTTTTCTCTAAGCCTTCCTACATTCTTGTCATGACAGAAATTAGCTGATGAGTCTTTATCATAAAGTGCTATTTTTCAAGCTCAGAGAAAAGAATATGGGACAGGTCTCAGTGGTATGAAAGACTGCGAAGAATTAACAACATACAGTATATGTGAATTTTAAAGTTTGTGTTGTGGTGCTCTGTGGAGGCTTTGTGTTATACAAAGACATAAATGATGCTTAAGAGAGATGAATAGTATTTTCTAAGTTATGAATGACCTTAGAGGTAACTACTCAGCTTATGTAAAGATTTCCTTTGACGAAGATGGTCTGTAAAAAGCAAGTAGTGCAAATGCTGTTGAATAGCTGAGAGGTTTTTCTGGATTTTAGTACAATCATCTGTTTACTGAAATGAGGATAAAACATATTTGCCTTTTTAAAAACACCTAAACACAATAAAACTTGGGAATAACTTGACTGTTCCAAGAGTGAGAGTACAAACAAGCTTGAACTGTTAATAAAACTGCTAATATAAACCTAACATGAAATTCTGAACTATGCCACATAATATAAAGAAGAATGACAAGGTACAGGATGTGGTACTCTCTGGTTTTCTACACTTCTCTCATCAAATACACGGCTAGCTCCTTAGTATAAGTTACAGTGCAGATGACACTAAGGTATATTGAATCCGTACCTTTTGAGTGAGATACTGCTTTCTGATTTTGAATCTTCTTCCAGGACCATGATACAATTTAATTACTATAATGCATATAGGAAAAAAAATTAAAAGAAAAATAAAAATATTTTTCTGTCTTTGGTACCATACGATCTTCTTTTTTTCCTATTAAATATTTGACAACTGACACTTAATTTAAGCAAGTATAATTCTACATTTCTATTGTGCTGATAAGGCACGTGTTTTTTCAGGACTGGAATCACATTCTGCAGAAGCACACATTTTAGATTTTTTCTCATAAATAGTCACTAGTGTTATAGTTTTGGAGTTGATTTTACCCCACTGTATTTTCATTATAATCTAAAGGTGTTTTAGAACCTAATAATATCTGCTCTGTAGAATATGTTGCTTAAATTTTCAGCTTCAACCAGAACACAATGTGCTGAGTCTGGAACGAAGAGACGTCCTTTTTTCTTCTGAGGAAACCCCTTATTTCTGTTTGTTGGAGCAATTCCTTTCATAAACAACACTAAGGAAGCTCCACTGATTTAAAATATTGCTTTCTATTAGCTCAAGAATAGCTAATTTATGTAAGTTCTTGTTTCTCAAACAAAGGGTTTTAAAACAATTTTGATCCACAATATGGCAGCTTTTTACAGGGGATGGTTATCTAGTGGTGACTACCAGGTTACTGTTTTTTATTTTCTTTGTTATGCACCAGTCCTGTTTAGAAGGTCATTGCAATCAGTAGGTTTCCCACAATCTCAAAATTATTCGTGTTCTTCAGCGATCTGTTGGACTGGGACCAGAATTCCTGTCACTTGCAGCAGAAGCAGACTAAGGACATAATTTATTATGCTGACCTCTTGATATTTAGTGAGTATAGTGCCTTGTACAGCTGCAGCTGCTGCTTTCCACAGGTCTGCAGCTTGCATGTTTCTTCCCCCAGATCAGGACAATATGACCATCCAGCCTGCTTTTAAGGATTTTTGTTTCATGAAACCAGTGTAGGTTTGGCAGTAAAAGATACTGCTGTTCAACACCTATTTCTTCTGCAAGCATGAGGGGATCTTGCTATGCATGACACTTCATCAGTCTTCTGATAACATAGAAGACTATGAAGAATAGAAGAATATTGATACTGTACATAATATCCATTAAAAAAAAAAAGCTTTTATACCCCAAGTTTCTTGATAGAAACAAAAGATGAACATCTGTTACAGTAATAGATTTTTTCATAGGCTTATCAGAATAAACCAACATGGAATAACTTTTAATTCTGTGCTATAAGGCCTTTTATTATTTCTCAGAATTAATTATAAACCAGGATCAGAGTATCATGACAATGCACATTTGGCTCCAAGTTTAGACTGCATGACCTGATTTGAATGTCCTCAAGAGAACTGTTCAGTGCTGAGCGTTTTGAAAGTCTGAGCTTCTCATGTAGGTATCTACTTTATCTACACCACTATCATCAGATTTACAATTTTCCTGTTCAGTGAATTGTGCCCCAGAATTGCATTTCTAAAGTACAACTGAATTTCCTCTGACTTTCAGACAATGGAGATTTTTGCTAGCCTAAGGGATATGCCATACTTATTAAGATGAAATGTATATTTGGGAATACAAACAACACTGTTAATATTTTGAGTAGTTTTATAATACAGGAATTTCTGCTGACATTAAAAGCCATACTAAATTGCTGCTTGGTTTATTTTGAGAATACCTCTCTAATATTACAAAAGATGACTTTGATGACATCATAAACCTGAAACATGAAAGCATTAGCAAAAATTGCTTCATAAAGAGTAATCAGCCTGCTGCCAGTGAAGGTGTTCAGACATGGTAATATTTCAAGCTAAACACACTGGACAACTTCACATAATTCTAACCAGCAGTGTTGCAAATTTGATAGCAATGAATATATAAGCTTAAATAAGAGAGAGAGAAAATTTTATTTTTTTGTGTTAATAAATTCCATAATAAATATTTTAGGACAAGGAAATATTACACACCTTCTCAAATCCAGCCACATCTGAGAGGCTTCCTTCCCTAGCTGTTACCATGGAACTTTTGCTCTGTGTACTGTCCAGTCCTGTAATTTCTTTCTGTAAATGTGGTATTTAGTTCCATTTATCCAATGAAATCAGTCACTTTAGGATCTTAGTGATTTTTAAGACACAGAGGAGCTATACTCTGCATTTCTTTTCATTAATTATTTATCTTTCTGCAGGGTAAAGCACTTCACATGTTTCACTGTTTCCCCTCTAAAATGCATAGAGGGCCTTGTAAATTATGAAGCACCTGGAAAAACAGACTTAATTGTAGGTAGGATGGTAGTCATTTTCTTGTGGAGGTGCCTCCAGAAATGCTTAGAGAAATGTTTTTGAAGATGATATCCCTGTTCAAAGGCAGTAGATTCAAAACTGTCATGCACTTTTGAAGGTCTAGGATCGCTTTCATTGCAAATTCTTTAAAATGTTTTTGGCAATAAAAATTTTAGGAAAATAAAAAATGAAGAATCTAGTTTTCATGCAGTTTATATTTAGATCAGTATTACTCCTATAATTACAATCTACAATTACAAAAAAAATAAAGCATTTTTTTCCTGGAAAATATTCTCAGTTTGGAGGATTGAGACTATCAAGAGCTCTTTGCTTGAGTTAGGGCGATGCTCCCTTATAAATGGCAAATAATGTCTTCATAATACATACAAAAAAAAGTCCTGTAGAACTTCATGGGACATACAGCAACCTACAAATCTGTTTTTAATTACAGAACCCAAGAAGAGGTATACCTAATATATTAGAAGCTAAAACAAAGGTTCCAAGCAGATGGAATTTTCTCATTGAAACTACTGGAAGAAAATATATTTCCTACTATTTGCACGCCATTTTCACATTGTTCCATTCTCCTGTTTCTCTGTCTCTCTGACTTTCCCCTGCCCCCAGCCTCATTCAGTTTACAGAAGATTTTGTGCATTATGAGGAAGTTGAAACAGCCAATGAAGAAATATCTGACTCACAGAGATGAGAGTGCATCTGTCAAAAATAGAGAAAACACTTGTGCTGGGAAAAGGAATGGGATCATCTAAAAGACCATAGCTTTGACTGCTATTTATATGGAAAATTTGCAGTGTTCTCAGGATTATTTGGATGCAATGGAAGTGATAGGTAGACAGTGGTTTGCAAGGTTGGCTGTTAGTTCTCATGCTTAAAACTACTCTGGCAAAACAGTTTTATATTGATCATATCCATGCATCATGCAAACCTCTTAGATTAAAAGTCATGGGACCAGAGTTATTGGTCCATATTTACAAGTCTGATAACAGGTGCTTTCTGGTTTGAAGTTCATCATGAATATTGCATACACTATAATTTCAAAGCGAGCAAAATGAAAAAGGATGAAGGCAACAGAATTACTTCAAGTCTTGGGTGCTGTGGCAAACCATACAGCTCACCTTCATGGTGTACTCTAGACAGTAACCACTAGAGAGCACCTAGTTACAACGACATGAGTACCTGTGCTGAAAGGATGACACACTGCCATTAAGTGAAAAATGGGAAATACTTTTTCTTTATTTCTTAGATCTCAGGGATTTTGTGGGCCAACTAGTACTCCAAACACACTCACACACTAAGGAATATCTTTTAAACAGGCCAAGAAAACAATTTGTCATTCACTTTTAATATTAATCACTTCCTCAGCCAGCTGGAACTTTTTACCAGGTGTAGATCATAGCTCTGGGAGGTCTAGGACTCATGGTTTCTTTCAGGTTCTGATCAAAGCCACTTGTATGAAAACCATGGGAAAAAGTCTTCCCCCATTGATATCAGGGTCCCATGAAAGGTGGATGTCAAGGAATGTATATTCAACCCTATAGTGGTCAACTATAATCTTTTACCTATTGCAACAGCTCATCAAAATATCTGCATGGTATGGGACGGATGGCTGACCTCTGCTGAAGGCACTTAACAGGCTTGTGGGATTTTCTCTGTTGCTTCCAGTACAGACAGCCAGAGTCTGGACTAGAATTAGCAAAGGTACCAGCTGGACATTCCTGCTAATTGGTTTAGATGCTTCTTAGTGTCTTACTCAGACATCAGGATGTTTAGACTCCAGCTTTTCTGTTTAACAGACAATGGTGCTGGAAGGCACTTGCTGTTTTCCTGCTTTTTTGTGTGAGGAAAGGCAGCAGCAGAAAGTAACCTGACTCCTGCCTTTATGGTATAACAATATCTGCTTGTATTAATTAACAAACACTAACACTTCCCATCAGTTTGCTGCATGAGTAGAAGACAATTCAGCCGTATGTTTTCATAAAATCCCAGTGGAACACTTGAATCATTATTATAAGATCATCATTAACATACTTATATCAAACAAAAACTTGTCTGGCAACTGAATTTTAACTATAATTTGAACTTTTACAACATCTTTATTTGTGATGCACTGAAATAAATCATTCTGAGAAAGATAAGAAGGATCTGCTCTTTAAGACTTACTAGTTATGCTCATCATAGGAGATTGAAGTTTAGCTGGTTTATAGAAGATAAAATTCACAAATTACTACAATTTTATACACTTAATTAAGAAAAGTCTAGCCTAAACAACATCAGTTTTTTAAATCCTTCTCATATAACGGCAGCTTTGAGCTAAACTGAAATGGAAATTAGCGAGAAAGGTGGTATCAGTATTCTAGGGACTAGTATCCCTAGAATCTTTAATCTGAGAGCTAAAACAAAAATTTCAAAAGCCTATTCAAAATTTGTGTGACAAAACACATCTACTGAATACTGCTAAAAGAATTGACAGAATATATTTCAAAGTTTATTTGTGTAGAGCATTTAAATTTTTCTAACTCTCATCTCCTCTGTTTTTTTAAATTCAGATTTCAAATATTTAAAAATTCCTAATAAATGCTGAGCTGAGATCTATGCTACAGAGACAATCCTGAAAGGATGTGCAAAACCAGCAGCAGACAGACAGACCTGCTATGTGTGCAGAGCAGACCTGAACAGAAAGCTGTTCCCCAAGGTGTGCTTCCTGCATGGGCGAAATCATCTTTTGCCCGTGGTCTTCTTGCAACAGTGGTACAACACTGTACTGCCCAGATGAATGCCATTGCCTTGGAAACATCATTAGACATGGGTGTCTCAGGAAGGAAAACCCACCGTCTTTCTCTGCTTTGAGTGTGAATCCATTGCGTGGGGGCCCAGTGAAAGCTGCTCTAGACCTTGCTCCATGTTTAAAGCTTTAGCCTGCCTGCTGTGACTGAACACTGTGCCCAGTCTTTCTCCTTCTTCTGTTCTCCAGTACAGCATTGCACCTGGAAAAATGCAGACTTTTCCCAGCCTTCTCAAAATACTTTTGGCAGCATTGTGCCTTCACAAACGTCAGAGGTGCAAACCTAAGTTACTCATACCTAGGGGATATTGATTCATGCGCTAGGACACTCTTCTTCTGTGCATTGAGACCTTCATCCATGGAGACTGATGTGAGTGAACCAAAGAAAGTCAGAGCAGAAGGAGGAAAGTAAAAGAGCAGAAAATATTCCCACTCAACAATTGAGTCTTGAGATAAGCACAGTCTGAATTCAAAACTGAAGGAAAGAAGAAAATAAAATGAAAACCAAAAATATTAGTAAAAATAACAGAGTGTGAATAGATGATCAATGATAAACAGTAGCAAACCTAAAGGTCCATAGCACTTAATTTTTTTTGCCTATATACAGTGAAAACTGTGGAAACCAGCAAAGGAGAGATTTGGAAGGAATCTATGAAGGAAAGCATTCTCCCAGCTCCCCATAAGCTGACACTGTACAGCACAAATCCAGACCTGCCCTTCCTTGCACCAGCCAGAGAAACATATTAAAAGTGGTGTTTCTGCTGTGTAATTTGAACCCTTTTTAGGTATGTAGCTCGCTGCTCAGTGGGTGACCCCAGCCTGGGTTTTGTTCCCTTTGTGTTTACCAGGTCTGAAGGCTCCCTGAAGATTAGAAGGTGGGTGTTACAAAATGAGAGCCTTCAGTGAAGTTCAACATGTTTACTATCAACAACCCTTAAACAAATACAATGTTTTCAGACTATAAAGTGGGGATAATTTCTGTTTTCCATTAACAAAATGATCCACCAAATTAATTTTCAAATACTAAAATGAAAAAAAAAAAATCTGAATATTAGATTCTGAAAAGCTTGGTGCTTGTATTTTTTTGTGTGTCTGGCAACTAAGTTGAGGACTGCTGTTTCAAGTACTTTCAACTATTAATTACATTTCTAACAATATTCTGGATCAAACACTCGGCAATGAATTTGTGGTTCCATTTCTTTTTTAGTACAATGATTACAAACTGTAAACAACTTCCCTTATCACTAAAGATTATATAACTTTATAAACACAGAGAGGAGGGGTGGAGGGCGTGGAAAAAATAAAGCAAGAGAAAGTATTGAAGTAGAAATAAAAAAGGAATATTTAATATGATTAATAATGACTATATAATTGGTTTAACTGGGATATGGAAATACATTTCATGAAGAGAGCAAAAACCTGTGTGAAGGGGCTCAGAGAAGGGCAACCTTAATCTATTTTTCTTTCCCATATCCTTGGTGTTGGTGTCACCAAGCCAGGCTGTAAGGATGACAAATAGTTGACTCAGGTCACCTGGATTTCTCCTTAGGAGTTAATGAGGTTAGAGGAGAAACTAATGGAATGATTTGTTTCATAGGATGACGGAGAGAATAAAAAGTAGTAGGAATTCCATGTATCCAATTCTTGTGAATAGAGCACAAGTATAATTGAGAGACACTGTTGACATTTAATGAAGATGCTTCTACACAATATTTAATTTTATTCATCTTTTGTTGAGTGCTTTCACCTTATTAGTGCTTGTCCAACAGACTCTTGAACATCCGACAGCCTGTTGGGTTAGACAGCCTCTAGAAATTTGCATTTGCCTGGGACAGTAGTGGGTGTGCCAGCCTCAGGAAGCCAGAATACTTCACTTGTGTCAGGTGCTCCAGTTTTCATAAGATCCTCTTATGAAAACTGTTTTAGGACAGAAAATTACATTCCACAAGCAAGCAAATATTTTCAGTAATGGAATAAATTTAGGTGGAAAAAAATTTTAAATCTTTAGAATTCTGCTTAATGATCACTGTCCTTGTTAGCTGCCCTAACTTGTGAGCCTGCCTCGCTAAACCTGTCTCAGATCTGTTGAGACTTCTCCAAAACCATATAGAAATCCCAAAGCCCATTTTCTTGAGGCAGCTCAAGCAGAGGTTTGGGCAATCTGCTTCTTGTGTAGTCTGCAATGCATTAGTTCATTTAGATGGTAGTTTCATTCCATGTTCCTTTTGATTTTGAAAGTAGTCTTCCATAGTAACTTGAAGGATAGTTTTCTAGATTCCCAAATCTAACTTTGCAAAATTGAGTAAACAGTTCTATTTCTTCATGAGTACAGGCAAAAGAACCATCAAATATATCTCCCTCAATGAACTAAATATTTTAATTTTCTTTTGAGAAATTAAGCCATACTGGATTTCGTATGAATTCAACAGAAGAATGCATTCTCTCACTAATACTTCATTAGAGTTTGGGTAATACCTTGGGATTACCCAAAATCAAAGGTTGTAAGCCTGTCATATGACTAAAATCATATTTATTTTCACAGAAATTTTAGCAGTGACAAGTCTGTGCTAATATATCTTCTTCCCATAATGGGAGCTATATGCCAAAAATACCCTAAGGACAAAATCAACACTAGCTTAACTATTTTAAGAAGATGTAACAATAGATGAACAAGTTTATGACACATTTTTCTTCCATAGTTTAACATGATATATGTATCATAAGTGCTTTTTATCATGCAGAACTTTATTATTAAGCATTATTTCAAGTAGGGGACTGAGAAGGAAGGCAATTACTTCCCACCAGGTGCATGTGAAATTTTTATTTATTTCTAAGCAATGTATTCAGCTTTTATTTTCTTCCACCTAAAATTTTCATTATGTGGGCTTTCAGAGGAAAGGAGTCAAATTATTTTCCCATTTTAAGCTCCTTCATCAATCTGTGTATGAAAGTGATTAACCCATAGTGCTTCTCTTTTAGCTTAAAATATTAGTGTTTTCATATTTGAAATGAAATATGTTCTAGGCCTGTTTGTGCACCATGTCTTATAGTGTTAAGAACACCTGCAAGTCTATTAGTGATTGTGTCAAGGGCTTTGGCACAAGTGACTGTATGACAACACATGCTACATTTGAAAGATTTTTTTAATGCCTTTACTGAATAGAGGGGTTTTTTTAAGTGCAAGATTTTCACTGTTTGTGTTCTTGAAGTTGTCATATCAAACTTAAAAATCCTTTTCATTCAAAAGCATTTATACAAAGAAAAGCAAATAAATATTTTCTGATCCTTTAATTTTTCATATATTTATCAAAAAGTAGGTTGTTCCCCTCTTTCAAGCTAGGCCATTTCATTACCCACTACACAAAACTTTGCTTTAAAAAATAACATAAAGGAACTTTTAAGGGAATCGGGAGGAGAGCATGGCTCATTAAGATCTCCCATAACTAACCCTGTCACTTTTTAATACAGGCTGGCTCCCTTGGACTCACCAACTTGAAATGCAAGCAATCCTTATATCATCATTTATCTTGGAAATCTAGTCCACAACTGCACTTTCCAATTCTCTCATCCAAAAATGTGTCAGAATAATTCACACTTGCTTCTATCACTGCCTTTGACAATTTGTTCCATTATTCAGTAATCCTCTGCATAAAGAAATTCTGTCTGAACTGCTTATAGATTAATCCTTTCTTTTAGATCTATCTGTTATCTCTGGTTTTGTGTAAATTATTATCTCAAACAGTGCTTTAGTGACAGTCTGGTTCTCTTCCTTCATGATTTTACGTGGGCCTAATTAAGACCTCATTCTGCTAAGATCTGTGCTCTCCATGTGTCTGAATTCAGATATTTTTAACTTCTTTCACCAACAAATGAAAGTGCCTTTTCTTTTTCATCTCTTACAGGAAAAGGCCAACCATAAAACCACAATACGAGAATCAGAGGTGGAGTCTTGTTTACATCAGCTCAGCAAAGTAAAGCATATGAAAAAGCCCTCAAGTCTGACAAAACATCTTAGCACACGAGGAGTTTCCTGGCCTGGTTGCTTAATAAAGTTATGACAAAAAGAGATTTTCAGGAGTCTTCATCTGTAATATCTATTCTCTACTACACTGCTTTAGTGAACTGGCAGAAATGCAGGTACTTGGGTTCACCTCTGGTAGTATCAGCAGGACTTTATAAAAGATTTTACAACAGGTGTTTTGTCTTTCTGCAGCAATGGAAGTAGTAATTTAGTGCTCTACTGTTTTCTGAACAGTCCTCCATTTCTTTTGTATCACTATATATTTTTGTGCTGTATCCAGATGTCAAAACAATGAGCATGGAGGGGGTGGGGGGTGAAAGAAGTAAGTTAAGTGCTCAACACAAGTATGGATTAGTGGGTTAGCTTTATGGGCTGCCTACTTGCATAAATCTCTCTATATATTTGCTCTGCTCCCACTAAGACTTTGTTTACTCAAATAGATTCTGCATTATATTGGTTTTGATTCATCATTACTTCATAAGCTGCTTTCAGATAAATTTACAGACCTGAATGATCTACATAAAGTCAAAGTTTCTTCAATTCTTTAAAAACATTGGACATAAATGCTGTACTTGTTCAGTTCTAGTACTTCAGATTTTTCTAGGTAAGGAACATTGTCAGGAATCTCTGCTGATGCTGTCTACTCTTTTATTATAGTACTTAAAGTTTGTGCTGCTCTTTAAATATATGAAACAATGACTTTTGATTCTTCTATCTACAGTTATCCATTTCTTGAGAAATTCTGTTTGGAGAATCTTTATGGAGAGTGTTGCATCATCTTAGGATCGTTCTGATTTGATAATTAATTGCACAATGTTGACTGTGATAAGGCTGCTATCTATTTATAGAATACCAGAGGTAAAGCTCTCAAAAATATTCCTCTTTTTTCCCTTTTTCTTTAATCCTAAATGGCAAAGATAATTGACATTGATACTCCACAGACACATTCCTTATTGCAACCATCAATTTTATGCAATGTCTGCTATTCAATATTTAGTTTGTTCTAACTTTCGATTACAAAAATATTGAATTATTCTTGTTAAAATGAAAAATTCCTATGATTTATAAGAGAGAGACATCATGTTTTAATTTGACATTACATGTCCAAAAGGGATTCTTAATGATTTGTCAATTTGACTGCACTACATGTAAACTTTCTGCTTTTCCATAATACTGCACTTCTGCTTGAGAGATGCTCTTTTCTGTGATGTTTTTGGGGTTGATAAAAAAAGAGAAAGTAACCAAAGGAAAATGCTCTTTCTCCCACTCAGAAAAAGCATTTCTCATATCTTGCCCAAAATTTTGATTTTTCTACAAATGCCTTTTCTATTAACTCATAACAAAAAAAGTATTCCCTTCTTTTCTATAGCAGGATTTTTATTAATATCTTGCACCATAGGTGTATGTGTTATTATATTCTATATATATAATATAATATATTATTTTATATTAATTATTATATTATATTATATTGTATCATATTATATTATATTATATTACATTACATTACATTACATTACATTACATTACATTATATTATATTATATTATATTATATTACATTACATTACATTACATTACATTACATTACATTACATTACATTATATTATTGTATTGTATTGTATTGTATTGTATTGTATTGTATTGATTGTATTGTATTATTATAATAAATATATATTTTCTCCTTCATGGTTCTCTCGCCAGCACTAATAACACTTGGTCTTTTCACAACTGTGAGTGCAGGTTAGGGGTGATTAAAAGTAATTTTTTGTCTGTGTAAAAAGTATGAGTCTAAAGAAGCCCAAAAGGTTTTCAGCCTAAAAACTTTCTTACCTAAATTCAGAAGCCATGTTATTATTAACGTTTTAGAAAAAAAAGACAACAAACTATGGAAGCTTAGTACATGGAAAGAAAACAATTTTATTGCTTTCTATTTTTTTTTCCTTTTTGAACATGTGAGAGGTTTTTTATTTCGACTTTTCCTAGTTTTAGATTGAATATTTAGAATACAGTAGTTTAAGATTAATGCATTTTAAGTTATAAAATCTTCTTTTTTCGTTTTAGAAAAGCTGTTTGGATGAAATGTTACTTAAATTTCTTCAACTGAAAAATTATTGTTAGTTGTTTCTCCTCTGCTAAGAAAATCCTGGTTCTATTGAGTTGACTATAACAGTTTTTTACCAAGCCTCCACATTTTGCCAGAAGAGACAAGCATGCTGTGTAAAACTGCTCAGTAATTTCATACTTACAGAAAATGGAGAAAGAAAAAGAATTTCACTTTAGACCTTGCATTCCTTTTGTAATATTATCTGTGAATCTAAGCATGTTTTCTTTTTTTTTTCTTTTTTTGACGTGAACATGGCTCCCCGCTGACTCATCTTTTCAGCTGACGTATTTGAAAATTGCATTTTAAACATTTTCAAAACTTCCTGCATTTCTAAAACTTATTGTGCCCTGTTCATGTGTAAATAAACAGATAGGTGGGTGAGGGGTAGACATACACTTATATAAATGCTCATGGGATGTCTAAACTTTCATCATCCTACTTTAATATTTTATATTTGTGCTAGACTGATTTGTTTCCTTTAATCCCTTTGTGAAGCAATATATTGCAGATCTTTTTACTTCTTGCTGTGCCTATTACTAAATACCACAATTTTTCTTCTAACTTTCTGTTTTCTGTGAGGATTATCCTACCCAGGTCTTATTGCTTTCTGATTTCAGAGTGCCCACAATTTTTTTGCAGCCATTCTACAGCATTGTCAAAAGATCCTAGACTCATGTTCTTAAAGAACAAAACAAACTGAAATAAGCCCCTTAACAAATATTTAACTTTTTGATAGTAAAGATCCTACTTTTTCCCATCTTTCATTTGCCCATGTGCCCAGAGGTGTGGTAAAACCACCTACCTAGGCACAGACACAACCTTGTTCACACATCCCAGCAGATACACAGTGAACGGAGGGAGATTTCAACCAGAACACAACCCTGCTGATACATTGATGAAATTATATTTGAATCAAGATTTTCTGAAGTTTCTGCCTGCCGACAGTGTTTCCAAATTTACTGCAAGGCACTTTTTTGTGTGTGCACTTTAAACCTAGAATTTCATGGGTTTCTGTCATTGAAGAGATGTGTGCCTGCTTAGGCATTCTCTTCTCTATTAGACATCCTCATTTACACTGTTGTCTGCTGGCCCAAACACTTTATGGAGCTTCGTCAGGGTCTCAAGCAACTGCAGTCTTATTTGACTAGAGCATTTTAGGGAAGCTAAGAAAATAGAACATTATCCATTGTTTCAATTATGAACAGCGGAAGAGCTGTGCCCACAAAAGGGCACCAATATTTTGTTTTCACTGATGAGATGAGGTCTGAACTTATTGGTGGTAAATGTACACCAGTGATATTTTCCAAGTGAAGCTTTAGCTTAACTACCCCTCCCCAGTTGCAGTACCATTTTGTTTCTGTAATCACTTTCCCCAGGCACTCCCTGAGAGGTAAAACCCTCTCGCCTCCTGGGCTGAAGTAGCTGACATGCTAAGAATTCCAAGGAGATGCTCTCCCAGATGTTTAACTTGACACAGCTCTGTTGTTGTTTTACTTTTGCTGTTTTCCAGCTCTTTTGGAATTTTCTTCTCAGGAGAAGCCTTGCTTTTTGTTGTTTCTGTACACCAGAGGGAACAAGGATATGAAAATCAGCATTTTGAAAAATTAACTCTGCTCATTTACTTCACTGGGTATATTCATAGAAGTGCAGAATCGTTGGAATGGACCTTTAAATGTCATCCACCTCCAAGCCTGCTGCTCCAGGAAGGGACACCTCTCCCAGGTGAGAGCATTGGCATTCCCAATGCCCTCACTGGCTGTGTGGCAGAGCAGCCCAAAGGCTGGGTCCTGCGTGGTGCAGGGCACCTTCAGCTGTCAGCAGTCAGACTTGCAGCAAACTGCAGGGCACTCATGCAGCTGAAGGCTATGGAGTCCAAGTCTTATAAGGAGTGGCTGAGGGAGCCAGGACAGTTAGGCCTGGAAAGGAGCCTCATGGGGAAACCTTACTGTTCTCTACAACTGCCTGACTTGGCAGTTTGGGGGTTGGCCTCATCTCCCAGATAACAAGGACAAGAGGAAATGGCCTCAAGTTGAATCAGGGGAAGCTGAGACTGGATAATAGACAAAACTTTCTTGGTTGAAAGTTTGTCAGGCATTGGAAAAGGCTTCCCAGGGAAATGGCTGAGGCACCATCCCTGCAGGTATTTGTAAGTTGTGTAGCACCTAGTGACATGGTTTAGTACTGGAATTGACAGTGCTTGGTTTGCATTTGGATTCTGTGATCTTAGAGGTCTTTTCACACCTGAATGAGTCTATAATTTGACCCTAAATGTTATCTGCAGCAAGGCTGGGGCCCAACAGAGCTATTAGGAAATATTGGTTTTCTTTCCAATGTCTTTATTTCTTGCTTACAATGTGTTTTTTATCATGAAACAATTTTTAATTAAAGATAAATAAATGAAAATCTGAAAAATAAAAAAAATTTGAAAGTATAAAATGTTATTCGGTGCACAGCCTTCTAATACATGTAGCAGATATATTAACATTAGTATTCAGATCTGTGGAACAAAATATTTTTAAAGCAACTGAAGAGTTTTTCATATTATAAATATGTATGACTTTGCGGAACAGTAAGGAAATATATTCTGGTCAAAGCTCTCCTAATGCTGAACATTTTAATAAAACTTAGAGCATTTTTCTACAAGTGCTATAAATTATCCACTTTAAAATTAGATAAACACTATTTGAGAAATAATTATGGGTATATGTTCACCAGATTAGAGTTGGAGGACTGAGAGTTAAGGGCATTAGGTCAAGTCTTTCAATCTGCCTCCAGATACTCACTTCCACTATAATACCTATAAGCACATTATGGCAACAGAATCTCAGTGTTTAGAGAATTCTAATTCATTCCCACTCTCTCGCAGCTAGACAGTCATTCCTAGGCAGTGTGTACAAAAGCACAAACACAGAATTTGAGTATACTCACAGCATTCCTCTCTTGCCCCTTACTGCCGCCCATACTTCTGCCTTGACTTCAGGCTGCCTGCTGAAGACAATCAGCATGCAAGACTTATCAAGCAGCTAGTAAATGTTGATTCAGACTGCAGTATTTACTTAATAATAGCATTGCTTTATCCTTGCTTTTAAGTTAATCACAAACAAACCTCCTTCAATCCTTGCCAGGAAGCCTCCCATAAGTCCACTGCAAATCATAGACATAATCTGTGTAAATAATTAATCTGCTTGAATCTTATGCCAGCAACACCTGCACCAACACTGATTACCAGATATGTAATTACATTTTGTTTGTATTTAAATAGATTTGCCTCTGCTTTCTGTAGTGGAAAGTGCCTCACCTCCCCGGTGATTGAGGGCAGAATTTCTTGACCTCCATTTGGTTCCCTGATGTGAGTGGTCACTGAGGCAAACAAAAATGATGTCAGACCATGAGGTTGTACCTTGTTTACTTCCCTCTGAAGTTAGAGGTCAATGTGTTGATCAACAAGGGACAAAATAAACATCTCACAAGCTCAAGTAATAACAAAAAAGGGGATTGTTCTTGTGTGACTCCACAGTGTTTTCCATTGACTCAGAAATTACCACATAGCTGACTTCTGTGGTGGGTTGACTTTGGTTGGTGCCCACCAAGCTGCATTGTTACTCCTTTTCTTAGCAGTATAGAGGGGAGAAAAAACAAGGGAAAAAAGCCTTGTGGGTCAAAATAAAAGCAATTTATTAAAGCAAAAGCAAAGGCCACATGCAGAAGCAAAGGAAAACAAAATATTTATTCTCTGCTTTCCATCAGCAGGGGCCCACTTCCTGGGAAGCAGATGTTGGAAGACAAACACTGTAAATAACAAATTCGTGCGTCTTCCCCTTTCTTTCTCTTAACGTTTTTTTGGTTTTTTGTGGGTGTTTTTCTTTTTTTTCTGAGCAGACATATGCACTTATACATCACACTGTTCATTTTGGGCCAGCTATCCTGGCTGTGTCCCCTCCCCCTCCCAATTCACATGGCAGTGTAAAGTTAAAGGTTGGACCCAATGGTAGTAGAGGTCTATTCTAACCAAAACGATTCTATGATTCTGTGATCCTATACAAAGTGTTCTGCTTAGTAAATCAGTACTAGTTAATTTTACTCACAAACCTGTACAGCCCACTGCTTTTGTTCTGCCCTACTTCAGCATTTTTTTTCCGTTGTTCCAGACCATCTGTTCACGACATCTTTCTTGGGAGGCAGGAGACCAACAAAGCATGTCTGCTTCTGTATGGTTACAGATCTTGTCTACAGCACCTGTCTCTGAAATAAAATTTTTCAAATTAAGAAAAACTAATACCATGACTTTCACTGTTTCAGACTCATATGTAATGATCTGGGGCCCTCTTTTTCTTTAGGAATACATTTTATCTTTCTCAAAAGTTTGAAAATGTACTATGTAATAATATTGTATTTTTCCCCATTTCAGGTGAATGCATAAAGCGAAGGGATAAACTAGTTAACTGTGAGGACTGTATATTTCCACACAGATTATACAGAAGACCTTAACCTCCTCTGCTCTAGACAAAGGCAGACCAAAGCAAACTATTTATAATTATGGGATTAGAAATATTCTGAAGCAATGACAGAAATGAAATCCCGGAGAATACAGGCAAATAAGAATATCATTAAACAGTATTCTGGACTGACGGTAATGAGGCAGAACTTCATATAATTCAGTAATATTGTTCAGCAAAACAAAAATTTTCCTCTGACAAGAGAAGGTCATATATGTCTTCATTACCCTAAGTACTCTGAAGAAAGGTGAGTATTACTCTCTGGAGTAAACCACTTACTGGATTCCAGTGCAGCAGTTTATCTCTGCTACAGATATTTTATCAAAATGTTGCCATCTAAAGTCTAAGCATTCATAAACAGCTGTCCTTAGTAAATCCTTAACATCCTCTGACAAAATAATCAAAATACTTGTTGTGAAGAAGGATGAAAGAGAGCCAGTGGGATTAGAAATACATAGTCAAAATGGCTGTGATTAATTCTTCCAGCTGAAGAAAACATGGCAAGGCAGACCTTACATTAGAGTGTGCAAGGAAAGAAAAGCCAAGGCAGACAAAAGTGAAAATGGAAGCTTGTAATTCGAGTGACATTTAAAAAAACCACTGAGATTAAAGCTAAGCAGGGAGAAGATAAAGAGACCAAAAGCATAGAAATGGAATGGCAATGTGATGCCTTAAGTTTTAGCTTTCATACTATCCAGATTCTGTACTGCATTAGTATGTAACTCTGAACTTCACACAGAGTTCTCCTCACAGTTTAGTTAGACAAAACAATCTTTTTCCAGCCTGAGAACCAAGGACACTGTTGAAGCCCAAAAGGTGTAAACAACAGTGAACTGAGGAGAGCAATCTGGGAGGATGGGACTTCATAACCTGAAGCTGTAATTGGACAATTAACCCCAATATGGAAGTGCACCAAAACTCATAAAAGTGTGAAAACTTGTGACTCAATGTCCATCTTGGGTGGAGCCACAGCCAGGCTCTTGTACTGCCCTAGGTGTATCCTTTGATGGCCTGTTGAATAAATACTTCCTTCATCCCTTTAACACTGCGTAGCCTCTCAAGATATCAAATGTGTTCTGTTACTTTGATTCCAGCATGCACTCACACATGAATACTGAATACATAACAATCAATAGCTGAAAGGGTGGAAAATTGCAAGCATACCATTGATGTAAAACAACATTCAAAGCAGTTCTAGATCAGTCTTCCTTAGAGGCTTTGAGCCATCTCATACCTACCCATGTGGCAAGAATGAGACCATGCCAGAATCAGTGGCTGCAGGTGCAAACACACTGGCTGCTGACAGTGTGTTAACTATCCCTAACTCAGGGGTAGTAAACAGTTTACAGACAGGATAAAATATTTAAAGCCAGTTATAGCACTTAAATTTTGCTTCATTGTTTTCAGTATGTACAGACTTTCTCTGTGTTGTATACCTGTTAGAGTCCCAGTGACCCAGATGGATTTATAAGCTTTTGCTCCTAATGAGGATTACATTTTTCATCTACTGTTTTAAGATGTAGCAGAGCCATCTCTTTCCTCACTGTTGAATACACTCTAGAACAACGTAGCATACTGATGCAAACTCTGTAAAGACTGTTCTCACACTGGAAAGACATGGATTATATAAAAGAATTAGAACAAAATGTTCCATTTTGCTTTTAAGTCCAACATTAAATGTATCTAATTTATTATAAAACCTATCAAATCTCTATGGAATAATGCAGCTTTCTGGGCCACAGGCATTTGTTCCTGGCTTACATTAATTTTTCCTCTAACAATATGACCAGGCCATTTCCTGCTAGACTATTCTCAATCCAGTCATCACAGAGCCTCTACTGATATTGGAGACTGACCTCACCGAGGCACAGCACCTTGTAATTGCCTTTGCTGAGCTTTAGGAGGGTCATGTGGGCCCATTTTTCAGACATTTCAAGGTCTCTCTGGAGGGCATCCTTTCTCTCCACTGTATCAACTACACCACACAACTTGATGCCATCCACAAACTTGCTGAACATGTATTCAATATAATTTTCTGTGTCATCAATCAGATTATGTAAAAATATTTGTTAGTTCCAATATGGACCACTGAGTGACACCAGTCCTTACTGGTTGCTACCTTAAGATATGGATGTTTAGTTAAGGTATTAGATATTTGGATGTGGCCATCCATCAATCACAAATCTCTGCAGTTCAGAGGCTTAGCAGAAGCCCAGATAGAAGACATCTGTAGGAGTTCAGTTGTCCTCCAAGGTAGAAGGCTACCCAACTAGTCGGGCACAATTGGCCTGGGGTGAAGCCATGCTGGCTTTCTCCAGTCTTTCATATGCATTGATGTATCTTCCAGCAAGATCTCTTTCATGATGGTAATGGCCACAGAGGGGAGGCTGATTGGTCAGAGTTTCTATCATCCTCCTTTTTACCTCTTTCAAAAAGAAATGTGATGGTTCCCTCATTCAGATCACTGGGGATTTCGCCTAGCTGCCCTAATAGTAACAACATCTCTCTCCATGTCATGTTTCCATATTTTGGCTAACAAAAAAGAATAGTTGATCACTCAGATTGCCTGGAGAGCTGAGGGCAAGAAATAAGTGTTCAGTATTGGCCTGCTTTAAAAAAAAAAAAAAAGAAAACCAAACATGAAAGTAAAAATCTAAATTAAACTCTAATAAAGAATTAGTAATTCTTTTCCAGTTAGATTTGTGAATGTGTACAGCATTAAGCAAAGTTGAGAAAATATTATTGTCAATCTAATCAGTGAAAACAAAAAAGGTATGCATCCATTTTATACACATGCAGATACACACATAATTTTATACAGGCAGAGTTGCATAGAGACACACCGATGTTCACACAGAGACATTTAACACACCTTGTCCATGTAGATGTGCAAAGAGAAGTGGAAATTATGAGAATCACATGCAATTTCAGCCTGCATGTGTTTGCATGTCTTTGTAGACACTGTCCAGGCCAGTCTCTGATCAGGTTATAAGAAACAACTCACTCCCCATGACACTCATGAATTACTTAGCTTTTTAGGGGTACATTTTGTATGATTTACTGATGATGCTTGTTCCATAAGTCGTTCTATCCTCAGTCCTGGAAAAGCAAAAAAATGAAAATTTTATAGACTCAGCTGACAATAAAGTGGGTTTTCTATATGCTGCCCTTTAAGCTGAAGCACCCACATGTGCACCAGCAGGGACATGAGGACTTAAACCATCTTTCCTAGGGACAGCAGATTTCAGAGAGTGAAAGAGCAACTGAGAAATTTACAATAAGCAGTAAACATATTAAAATGAGAGTGATTTTCTGCCCAGGTTTCTGCCATAAAGTTAATTCATTTCAGCATATGTGATAACCCTTGACAGCAATAGAAATTCCACTGCAGTTTTGAGTGGAATATAAAGGTACACAGACACACACACACAATGCTTCATAACAGGTTTATGAATATTGAGACATACTGCCTCACCAAATCATATAGATCTTTTCCTTACAGGAGTTCTCTCACTGTCTGTTTAAGAGAAAAAGAAAAGGGGTTTTGTTATAAAAGTCTTGTTCTGCTTCATATGCAAGACAATTCTAAATGCTGAGGGAGAAAACTGCTACTAGAAGTAAAGATTTTCTGTTTAAATATCTGATGTATCTCACTCTCAGCTACAACTGTCAGAGTTGAAAATGACAATTGAGTCAGTTATAGACAACCATGACAGAGGCAGTGTCTGTGAATTTAACATTATGAGCATCCTCACAGTGAAAAGTCAGATGTATGATGTAAAGGAGTCAGTATTTCTGCTATGTAAGATTTTCCTAAAAATCTCTTCCAGTTCAGCTGAAAAGCTGAACATCTGAAATTTATAAGTGAAAAAAATATAAAGAATTTAGTTTGATTTTTAAAAATCTTATTTTTTAAAGCTAGTTCATCTTTTTTAAAAATGTTATTAATATCTAGTTCTAATCTAGAAAACGATTTGAACAACCCTAAAACAATGAAAAGCAAATATTTTAGAAGTTTTAAAGATTTTTCAATACCTTCAGAAAATATTTTCAAAGCAATGTTTTTCTGTTAAGAGCTTTGAAATTACCTTCATTGTCAAAAAAGTTTTTGTAATAAGAAATCCCTGAGAGACAGAGCACATAAAATGAGTTGTGTGTATATTGCACTACTGTTTTCCATTGAGATTTTCTTGCAGAATGCCTTCTTTCTTTTTATCTAGCTACTATTTTTCTTCCCTTCGATAACTTTTCAAACACTGTTAATAATTTTTCAATTCTGGAGAAGAAAAATCTGTAAAATAAGGCTATTACTGCCAGTATCTAGATCTTCACTTGGTCTTCCAATTTCCAATGCTGGATAGCAGAAAAAAAACCCCCTCAAGAATGTTAAAAAGCAAAGAACAACTGAAGCTTTGAAGAGGGTAATTTGCAGTAAAATTACGTTTTGATTCAAACTTGTCTTTGATGTTTTATATAATAATATATCCATTACTAGTTTTGAAAACATATTTATATGGAGCATAATCTTTAACATACATTTGTACATTATCATATGTAATGTTCTTGTATGATGCTATAGAGCAGTACATGCATATTCCTATATATGAAACATGTCGTCAGCATAGTTTTTATTTTCAAGAGGGTTCTTTTTGGATAATAGCTGGTTACTTACATGTAAGAACTGAGAGCATGATACATACATTCCTTTTACTATCACGATGTCTGCTAAGAAAGTATAAGGAAATAATTTACAGAGAGTTATCTGCATATATGTATAGTCAGCATGTAGGTATGCAGTTATGATACCTATTGAAAAACAGAGATAGCAATAATTATTTTATTGGTACCCAAGAAAAGAACAAAGAAAATGGAAGGTCTTTTCCAGGAGAGAAATCAACCAATCAACACAGAGAGGGGTGGCATCAACTAAAAAATAAAAATTAAAGATATTGGAGCCTGCAAAACCTCTCTGGCAAAGGATCAGGATGCAAATGCAGCAAGAAGCAATCCTCAGAAGAAATCAGCATCTTGTTAAACATGTTGAGTATAACAAAGCCAAGAGATGAAAGCTTTTCCTGAAAGCAATTTCTTAGTAGTAAGGTATAAAAGTAGATTCAACTTTTAAACACCAGCATGAGGAACAGCCCTTGAACTTGGAAACAAATCTTGGTAAGCAAAGACATTGCATTAACCATCACTATTTAAGTCTCTCCCCTTGAAAATGAAAACAGCATGAACTTCCTCCATGGCTCTCCAGCAAAGTAGCATGCTACTAGAGAAGATCTATGGCCTGGTATCAGGCTTACCTGACTTCTGCTTTGAAAGTGAAAGACTGAGCTGTTCTGCAGAAATTAAATGAAAAGACAAATGTGGATAGGATGTTCAGCGCTGCAGGTGAAAGGCTACACTTCAATTTGGCAAAATATGTTTAAATTAGGCCTTATAATAGGTTGGTTCCCCATTATTTTGTGCCATTAATTTGGTTTTAGAAAATACTTTAAAACACCTTCACTTGTGAAATCTTTCACAGACAGCTGATTGTCTCCTTTACCGAGAATGGGAGGCAAAATGTCAAGAAGAGCAAGTATTACCTTAACCTTGTATTGCGCTGATCAGAACTTGTCTCAAAGTCAATGATTGCAACTTGTTCAGAATAACCTGATGACTCAGTCTCTCAGAATGCTAATCTTCAAATTCAGTGCAGGCAGACAAGGGGATTAAAGCCACATTCAATTGTAATGAGATCAATCATTAAAGGCAAAACAGAGTCCATTGACATGAGATGTCTAGCATGTGTAAATGCTCTTACTTTAAAATTTTCATTAGGGCAAGGATTGTTCTTTCATTATATATTGCCTATTATTTTCATCTTATTCTTATTAGATTCTTAATAAAGCTCTCAATTTTCTGCAGATACTTGCATTGGAGCTTCAATTTATACAGACACCAGGGTTTTTTTTGTTTGGCTGGTTTTAACGAGAAGAGGAATTTGACTGCATAGCCTCTTCCTCTTATTCTTCTGATTTTTTTCCTTTTGAAAGTTTGAAAAGATTGTCTCATTCTGAAACTTGCTTTTTCCTGCTTTCTGTAAGAAATAGAGCTAGACATCCTTGTTCCCCTCGGAATTATTCTCTGTGTCTGGCCAATGCATTTACAAACTGGATTGGGCACACGCAGTCTGCTACTGGATGGTGCTCCCCTCCTGCTCTGCTCCCCCAGCCTCCCAAAATACCAGGAAGTCAAGAGAAGTGAGGAGCTTTGCTCCTTTGAATGTTTTTTTTTTTTTTGAGTAAAGTATAAGTAAGCCATCTTCAAATGCTACTTTTTTTATGTTTCACTTTGCTTTGTACAATTAATTTGGAGAAAGTTACAGCATTTCATTCCAGAAAGTAAACTGTTAATTTATTTGGAGTGGGGAATAGCAAAGGATACTCTACATGAGTAATTAGCTGAAAGTATGTATTAAAGGCAAACAAATAGAGAAGCAACAGTGCCAAATTGTGCATGATTCCCATTCCCATTGTCTAGGGAGAGCAATACAGTTTCTAAATGCACAGCTTTTGACCAAGTCTTTCTATATTCACAAGGAACTAATTATCATTTAAGCCACACAGCAATTTTTTGAAACTTAGAAACAAACTGACAAAAATATACAAAACATGAGTAACAATTACAAAAATGCAGTTCTACAGCATCTTTCCTAAAAAATACCTACTTTCCATTTTCTTGCTATGTTCTCTCTTCCCTTTCTTGCCTACGCTGTATATACAAACATATCTTTTGCATTTGTGGATATATTTCCTTAAAAATATGTTTTGAAGGTTTTAAATGAATAACAGAGGCAGGATTCTAAGAAATTCAAGGTAAACTACATGATCTTTGGGAGAGTTAAAGTAATCAAGACAGGCTTCCACACTTGAAATAAAATAGTGTTGTAATATTTTCCTGTTTCAATGCATGTGAGTTGGCTCATTAGCAAGGTATAGTTCTTAATTCCAGCATTCTTTAAGACTCATCTCGACTCCAGTGTTACATTGCAATTTTAGATTTATTACTTCTACATAACAGCACAAAATTGCTGTAATTACAATTACATATGCTTTCAGATTCTCCCTCTCTCACAGAGACTCCCTGGGAGGTTTTAAAGAAAAATAGCTAATAAAATAGGTGAGTGAATCCTGTAGCATAGTTGTCATATGACAGAACTGAAAGTATAAGCAGCAAATTCACTACTGAAGTACGTGGCTCTTCTGATGTTCAATGAATGAGACAATTTCTACTTACTTACCCTTGATGGAGTCTAAGATATCAAAACAGAAATGAAAAGTAAAAATCCAGAAATTACACAATTTTTGGAAGTGAGAAATGAAGAGATTTTTAGTTGCAAGTTGTCTGGTTTTCCCGTCTTAAGTATGGACTCCCTAAAAAGTTATTGCTTTCTCAGATAGTTTCCTGAATTTTGTTTCTGTCTCAGCTGAACATGACTGAGGCAAAGTGGGGAAGAGAGGAGAGAAAGGCAGAGGGGGAAAGACAGCAAGAGAAGAAATCACTTCTACTATGGAGTGATTACTAAGCCAAGTGCCAAATATTCATAACACAAAACATAGACTGTTGCTGTAATGTCATAATTATCAGCTGGAATCTTGCCATACAATATGTAAAAATAGCCATGTGCCATCTGGTAACCATTTTTTCTCAGGCAAAATGGAAATTAAGGACTATGGCAAAGTTAGTCCCATAGCCTTGGGACAGTGTCAGAACAAGCATATACCACTTGTTTGTATATTTGTTTCCTAGGCATGTCCCTTGTTATTAACATAATAACTCAAATAAAAAATTCTTATGTTCTAGAATAGGTCTTTCCTAAGGATCTAAGGCAGTTCATAAAAAGAACAGGACATTCATATTGACAACTACTAACTATATTTCTTTGGACTCCACCTTTCACTCTCCTTTCCTGCTTTGAGTCTGTTGCAGTGATATTTTCAGTGTAGCCCTAGGATACCAGCTCTTAATAAAAAAATCACAACTTTAAAAATTGAGTTAATTTTATTTTTATACATGCTAAGTTGGAGATATCATGCACGCAAATTTCCTAACTTAATTCACGTTTATGACAGTATTTAATATGTTTTCTACTGCATCTGAGCAGTAATATATTTCTTAATTTTTATAAACTATGTAGTCTTTTCAAATACATTAATTCTGTTTGTATTTACACATTTTGCGAGGCATTGTATGATTTTTACTTTAATTGATTTATATATTACTTTTTCATTTGCATTCAGGTGAACAGAACAGGAGGACAGTCAAGAATAATAACAAATGATGATGTAATCTTTCAATTACTAGCAACATACCTTTCTCATTAGCCAGAAATTACTTGCAGAATATACATGAACACCTTAATATAGTTGTACTACTCCAGACCTTCATCTAATTTATGTTTTCAGGGGGTAAAACCTTTCATAATTTAACTCATGACAAATTTGCTGTGACTAACTGCTCTAATTGCACATGTGACTAAATTCCTGCATCCTAAGTGCATTGGCTTCCTGACAATCCAATTCTGCAAGTGTTGTTTTTGTCATTTCCCAAGAAACCATCCAGTATTACAGTCCTGAAGACTACCATGTCTTGAAGAAGTTCCATTAATTTTACTTAGTTTCATGGCTTTTATTATTTGTATACAAGGTCCTATTGTCATAAGCACAGAGCAAAATCACAGGTGAGGCGTTTTCACTTACAATGGTTTCCAAGCATGACTTTGGTGAAAATGTTGTGTCTTGTCCAGTGACCTTTTGCCTGTCTCTTGCTTCCCCTGTCTGCAAACAGAGTATGGAGTTTAACCAGTCTTGGGTGATAGCTAAAGCTAAATTCTTTCTCCTTGAGTTCAGGCTGAAAGAAGTGTTGTGGGTGCCTTTGGCATGGCCCACAGGACATCATGGACCATTATTAGCCAGGGTAGTCCCCAAATGTATGGATTCAAATGAAAGCAGCTCCTTTGCTGATACTTGTTACAGGTGCCTGAGGGACTGGTTGCTGAGGTGGATTTTTCAGAAAAATTTGTCTACACCAGAGTGTTTAATGTAAATAAAGTATCCCCCACAATACTTATAACAAAGATTTTTCAGAAGCAGAGAGATTCTAAGTCCTGTGAAAACAAGGAGTACTCACACTGCTTTTGCTCTCTGGTTCCCTATTACTGCCCCACAGTCCTTCCACCTTATTTAAAGCAGTCTATAGAAATCTCATGGTTTCTTCATTTTTCCTTTAGGGGCCAGAAATTGTAGATTTCTTAAATTTGAAAAAAAATTCCTGAATTAATAGCCCAGACTCCATATGAGAAAGATCTTATAATGCCTTCAAGTCTCAGAACTCCTAGGGACTGTCCTGTGGGATCAGTCTTGTTTCCTCAGCCTGGAATTTCTCTGACCATACTGTGTTCTGCACTGAATTGAAGGGAACTCTTGCCATTTGAATCAGAGTTTCACCCTATTGCTAGGGATAAGGTGTTTTCTTGCTGTTGGAAAAATCTCAGTTTTCCAGGATAGAAGCTCTAATTTTTTGCCTTGATTTGAGGACATGGAAAATTAAATTTCTTTGTGAAGTGTGAATGTTATGGACTGCCATTAAGCTTCCCTTAGCCGCCACAGTATCTTGAAATTGTCGGTTGTCTTTTTCAGAGGTAAATTTATTTCTTCACTGTAGGTTACCACAGTCCTAGAACTTGCCTGAAAAAGAACAAAAGCCCTACTGCTTCCTTTTTCATGGTTATCCCAATATTAGTTAGGCCACAAACATTATTTCATGGCTAGGTACTAAAGGAATACCACTTCATTAGGTACAAATCTGCTGTTTAAAATAAAGATATATGTTGAAATTAACTATACCTCAGGGAAAGTTTAAGGGGGAAATGATACCTTGTCCTTTTTATTCTGGCTGTCAAATACCAAATATTTTGACAGAAATGTCAGTTTTTCCCTAACAAAGAAATATTGGCCAAAGCAAGGAACTCCTGAGATAATCTGACAGAACAAAAACTACCTTTTAAAGTATCAGTGGCCTAATTTTCAAAACAAACCCACTTTTTTATTTGCACCTATCATGGATGACAAGAAATGAAACACCACCATTTCACCAACCCCACCCAAAAAGAGAGGGAATATGCAAGCATTATTCTTTCATGAAACAACACTGTATCACCACCAAAATGAAAATTTCTTTGACATGAAATGACATAAAAATATTTTCAAAAAATATATTAAATATTAAAACATATTTCATATTTCTGTCTATAAGAAACAAGGATCTTTGATGTTTTTAAAGCCAAAAATAAAAGCCTTTCTCATGTAGTCATTGTGAAGATTGAGGCAATAGTAAACTGATGGAAATCTCACTTTTGTCACCCTTGTTATTCAGTTTACCTTACCAGTCACAGGCATTGCTCTCAGGTTGAGCTGTAACTATATTAGATGGGATATTCCAAGCTGACTGTGCTACTTACAATTTAAAGGCAAAATTAGATTTTCAAAGGGAATTAAAAAAACCACACCACAGTTTTCCATCACTTTTGACAAGATACCATAGTAAGCAGAGGAAGATGTCAATCACTGAGCATGGTTTGCAGGAGCCTGTGTATGCACAGGGATGGAAAGGTGTTGTGCTTGTCCTTGAAGACTCCTTCCCTCTCAAACTGCCAAAGATGATTTCTGGCTGGTGTTAGAAAATGAATCATATGAGAAAACTACCACGTCCAAGAAAACTAGCAGAAAAAGGTTCTGGAGACCTTGAAGACCGAACTGAAAATTCATTAACTTCATTTGAATTTGCTTGCAAGAAATCTTTTGACTATCACACAGTAGTAGTACATTTATGAGAACCACAGTAGCTTGACATGAAAGCCAGATGCATTTTGTAGTTCCTCTGCAAGTTTCAGCTTTTGGTCTACATCTTTAATATTGTAAGCACTTTTTGGAAACAGAATACGAATACATTCTTCAGCATATTAAGAGAAAAGGGAACTCACTAATGAAAGCAATGAGTATGATGTATATTTTTTTTTAAAGTAGGCCTCAGGTAAAGGTAAAAAGCATTTACAATCAATTCAAAAGTATAAAACATTTCACAAATATCTTCTATTTAATGCTCGTTTATGGACAGAAAATTTTTGCTAACAGTCGTCCTTAAAGTAATCTTGGATAATTTTAGGTCCAAAAAAAATAAAACACAGACAAGAAGTCATAGGTAGGTAGCCACTTAGCTAAGAATCAAGTTGTTGATTGATGATTCCATTGTTCTGTGGGAGCTAATATCTTTGTCTTATAATACTATATCTAATATAATGTCATGTCTTTGTCTTTCCAGACAAAGATATAACTTCGAAATTTTAAACATGTCAAAAATATGTGTTTTGCTGACACTGTTCAAGAGAGAGTTGTGAACTTCCCCTTCAAGGTGTAGAGGCTTGATCATGTTTCTGTCTAGAAGACATCCATTTGTATTACTGTGTTAAATGTGTCCAAGCTGGCATTTCTCACTTAACAGGGCTCAGACATTGAGGTCTAGTGCTTCACTGATTTATTTTATCAGCTATCTCACATCCACCCATTCAGCAGCAAATGCCCACACAAGAAGTGCTTGGGTAAACTAAGCTCCTCAGGATGACATCTATTTCATTTCTTTTCTTCCCAACATTCCAATATTTAGACCAACATGTATTCCCATAGATACTAGGGTTTTTGCATTGTAATTTCTTTTCTAATTCCCAAAAATTAAACCTATTTACAGGAATTTGACAACTACTAGAGTTTTATTCATGTCTCTTTCCAGAAGCCTCTCCAGCCCTCCCAATATTAAAACCCCATTGCTCTCTACTGGCTGAAAAGAGCTCTGTATATTTGATTTATGTGCATGGTTTAGGTAATGGGGGAGACTACAGGGGTGTCTTCTGTAACCAGATGCCAGAAGCATCCCCTCATATCAGAGAGGACCAGTGCCAGCTGGGTCCAAGACACTGGTCAAAGCTGAGTCAGTCAGCAGCAGTGCTGGGATAAAGTACTTAAGAAGGAAAAAATAGAGCTGAACAACTGCAACTCTGGAAAAGGAGGGAGAGCATGTGAGAGAAGAAACTCTTCAGACACCAAGGCCAGTGGAGAATGAGCGGCAGGAGATGCTCCAGGTGCCAAGGCAGAGATTCCCCTGCAGCCTGTGGTGAAGATGATGGTGAGGCAGCCCATGGAGGTCCCCGGGGATGCAGAGATCCATCCACTGCCCACACAGGACCCTAAAGCAGGTGGATGCCTAAAGGAGGATGTGACCCTGCAGGAATCCCATGCTGGAGCATGCTCCTGTCAGGATCTGTGGTCCTGTGGAGAAAGGAGCCCAGAGAGCTCCCAGAGAGCAGGTTTGCTGGCAGGACTTATCTCATGGGGGAGCCACACCAGAGCAGGCTATCGCTGCAGGGCTGGTCCCATGGAAGGGACACATGCTGAGGAAGTTTGTGAAGAACTGTGGCCTCTGGAAAGAACTCACAATACAGAGGTTCATGGAAGACTATTTGCTGTTGGAGGAACTTGACACTTGGTCAGGACAAGAGAATTAGAAGGGAGTGGCAGAGACAATACCTGATGAAGAGACAGCAGCTCCTGTTCCATGTCCCCCTATAGCACTGGTGGGCGAAAAACAGAGAATTGGGAGTGAAGTGAGTCCAGGAGGAAGGGAGGGGTGGGGAAGAGGTGCTATAATATTTATTCCTATTTCTTATTTTCCTAATCTGATTTGATTAGCAGTAAATTATATTATTTTCCCCAAGCTGATTCTGTTTTGCCCATGACAATTGGTGACTGATGTCCCCCTGTTCTTATCTCAACCCAAGAGCCTGTCTTCATATTTTTCCCTCTGTACAGGAAGGGATTGATGAAGTGTCTTGCTCGTGTGCCTGGAAGACAGCTGAGGCCAACATAGCACTTTAGGGAAGACGGAGTTACAATTTTTTACAGTGTGTCAGCTTAGCCACATCTTCTTTTTGCATTGTTTCAGCACTGGATGCTCAGTTTACATGAATGTTTTTAAGAAAGAAATGGCATATTTGCCATCCCTTTCATTGTAATTAAAGAATAGAATATTGACAAACATATGGTAAATTAAAAGACCAGTATATAGATTGGGCTATTCAACTGCTTTAGACCATAGTGGCAAATATTTTCATCTTATGAAGCAAGAGCATCATTCATAAGGAGTTGGGTGCAACAAAGGCAAAAGATTTACAATTTGTAGCAATCTACCTTCCACTAAGTTAGGATCAAATTTGATATATCAGCCTTTCTTCAAGAAAATCTTTATCAAATTTGTTGTTCTGCTTGAGTGTACGAGAGATTAGCAAGTATAGGAGACTTGAATGTTAATTGTTAATGACTCAAAACACTTGGCTGCTTGCACAAGCAGTGGGTGTTTTTCTGCAGATATGCAGTGCAAGTGCCTTGGTGCAGAGGGGCTGCACACACCCGACACCAGAGGTTACTAGCTGGTATCATGCCACTCTCCTCCATTATGTAACTGGCTCAGGTGTGGAAACTTCCCCTGGGAAGTACTGGCACATTAGCAGATGCCCTGAAGGAATTCATCCCTTCTATTGGGCATATTTGGGTAAACTGTGCTGATGTCAGAGGCTGAAAAGGGGCCCTCCAAGTGCCCCATGACCCACAGCATTGAATCATACAGCGTAAACTCCACATCCCAGGGGAGGTTCTTGGGTGCTCCCATCCAGCCTGAGCATACATTAGCCCACTAAACCTTGTGTTTCGTGGGTTTGTCCCAGCCCAAATGGATCAAGATCACAACCATTGTCTTGACCTACAAACACTGAAATTGCAACAATCACCTAGTCGCTGGATCCATGGCTGGTCACTTTATGCCTTTCTACCCTTTCTTTGAAAATTAACTTAGCCAACTTTAACTTACCCAGACAATGAGGCATTTACTAGGGCACTGAATGGAGTTTTTTGCTTTAGTTCTCTAATATATTAACCTGTGCAGGATACCACATCAGTAAATTAGTCTAGATGTTCAGATTAGTGTAGAAGGATAAATCATATTGCTGCCATGGCTGCTTCTAAGAATCTGTACTGTGTACAGTCTGTTTGTTACTACAGTTGTTCAGCATAAAAAAGAGCCCTTTCTATTTCATAACAAACATGAAAAATTTCTGATAGTGTGAAATGTTACAGTCCATGTCAGCATAAATTCATTTATCAATGGCTGGGAGAGCTGCAGACTACCGGATGTACTAGCAATGAAAAGTTCATGAGAACATTTAGAACAACTCACAGTTTGCCTCTTAAGCAGAAATAAACCATTCTGCACACCATATCTGGAATTGTTTTTAAGGAGCAGATCATTTACCATTTTGTACACCTCTTCCCTTGACCACACTACTAGAATAGTGTTTCCTGTGTTGATGGTAAGCTGAAATATTCCCACACTTTCTCTGAAATATAGTTACTTCACAGCTTTATTGTCTGCTTTTCGCTGCATATCAATTAATAAATCAAATCAATAGAAGAAATATTTGTAAGCAATATTTTAGCCTAGCAGGTGGATATTTTGCTGCAGTTTGAGGGCAAAGATGAAAAACCTTTCTAGTGATTTCTGCTGCATAGTGTGATTTAGAGAAAAATAGCACTTATGATTAGTGTGCAAAATTATCTTTCAGCATTATTCTGTCTTCAGAAGTAAACCATGGAGAAAATAACTTGATTCTATGAAGACAAACCTTTTCATTAACATAAGCATCCGTAATATAAGCATCTGTGGATAAGCTTCAGATTCAGAAGAGTATTGAAAGATTTCTAATACTTTTTTTCTGGTACTTCTCTGTCCAATTTCATTGTGTACTAATCAATCTTATGCCAGCTTTAGGATTTACTCCATATAAGAGTGGCAAAAAAAAATATTCTTTATATCCTCTCCCTATGAATAATGATGTTCTATATTTTCTTTTTTTTTTTTTGCAGGCAACAACATGGTAGAATTTTCAGGGAAAAAGCTTAGAATTTGAAATGTTCTAGAAGATGCTGTTTGTAATGATATGTGCAAATTCTGATGATCATTTTCTGCTGCTATTGAGAATTTTCTTAATTCTCAGGAAAAGGGCTTTGGACACCGTAGGTAAAGCCTGAGATTGCTGTCTTTTATGGGCTTATAAAACAGCAGATCCACAAACATCTGTTGGAAAGCTTTGCCTTGGTGAAAAAAACAAAACGAAAAAAGACCAAACCAACCCCCCAAACCAAAAAAAAAAAAAAAAACCTTCCCAAAAAAGTCAAGCACCAACCCCAACTAATATTATTATATTGTAGACTTACAGTCATATTTTGTGAAGTATCAAAGCTAAGAAAGGGGTTTATGTCACTTTAAAATAGATTCAAAGGATTGGTTAGCCAAACTTCAAATTAAGCCTCAGTGAAGTATTTTGCCATCTCCATGGTGAATTGTTAAATCACAAAAGGACTCACAGACTAGAGTCTCATGACTTGATTAGGGCAGAAAGGCATCTTAAGCAAGCTGATCTAATTGAGATTGCTATTTATTGGAAACATTAATTGATTTTCCATTTGTCAACAAGGAACTGCATTAATTTCTGCATGTTAGGACAGAAAAGTTGGCCATTATATGATAATGGATGTAATGAAAGTGAGGCCGAAAGGCGCTGGGAGTGATGTTAAATCTTTCAAGCCTTTAGCATTGACCATTTAGGATAAAAAAGCCTGCTAATCAGGAAGGAGAGACAGTTTTCTTTTGCAGACTGAGAAATGCAGACAGAGCTCACCAAAAGTAAAGCTGAGAAGTAATGAGCTCAGTTTCTGGTTAGGGATGCATGCCCACAAACTCCTCCCTGGCCTTCCACGCCCTTGGTGCACGCTGAACGTGCAAGATCCCCAGCTCATCAGTGAATCTAGGGACACTGTCTAAACAAATGTCAGCACAACTCTTGTACCACTAAAACCTATTATTTACAAGGGTTTTTGTCAGCACTGAGGGACTCCAATGGCCAGGCTTTGCTCCGTCTTTACTGCTTTGTGCGGTATGGATGTATTGTAACACCTATTATTTATGCAGCTGTAGAATGTGCCCACTACACTAACTAAAATTCAGCCTCTACTTTTCCTGTTGCCACTAATTGTGTCAATAAATAATTGCATGGGTTGTTTGCCTAGATAAGGATCCTCTCTAGGCCTCAGAGTGCTTACACAGCTGGAAAAAGGCTCAGTTAAAAAATCAGGTCTCTTTATTTTTGTGAAGTAGAAACATTCCTTTCCTCATTTTGAGGATACATGTAGCGAAGAAATGAAAAGTTCACTACTCATTAAGAAATCATTGGGCTCTGGGGTCTCTTTTGGAAGCTAGACTAAGTAATTTAAAGGAATCTCTACTTTGTGCAGTAAAGATTAAAACAACTGGTACAGGTGCAGGAGTTTGTAAGATCCTGGGGAGGGATATGAAGGGGAAAGATTTTTTTCAAACCCATTAGTGATTTTAAAGGCCAAATCTAAGCATGGGTCTAAGCTTCTGCAAAATTAGTGAGACACTTGACTTCAAAGTGAGAGGGGCTTTCAATTGCAGGTAATTCTTTTGCCTCTAAACCTGTGAGAATGGGGTGAAAGCAAGTGAAGCTCACAGCAGACCAGGGACTGCGCCAGAACCCTTGCAGGGAGCAGAAATCTAGGACTGCCCATGCTACCTGAGCAACCAGGTCAAACATGTCCCCAGTAATGAAGATCTATTCATTACTATAACATGCAGCCCAGCACTGTAGATCACTTTCATGGTCTCCAAAGAAGCTGAGCAGTTATCAGTAACGTTCAAAAATCCACTGGAAAGTCATTCATTTCACTTTATAGTCCTAATTAGCCATTTGTATAGTTCTATAATTAAATATGCTCCTTTCTCATCAAGTTTTTCACTTTAGTAATGATACCACTGTGCCACAAACAGGCCCCATGCTGCTTGGTTTGGGACTTATTCATAGCTTTTAATTGGTCACCCAGTGGTTAGCCAATAACCCCTTCTATGGGAAGCAACACTCCGAATGCTGTTAATGGGCTAGAGGCATAGTGATTGCCTCCTGGTACCCAGCAGTACTGGGAATAAAGCAATTTCCTCCACTGTGTTGTGTGCCCAATAGCTAATCCTCTCCACTCCTGAAATGTACACTATTTGGTTATAAGTATTTGTAGTGGCTTGCTTACCGCTGGGTTGTTAATAGGCAGTGATTCTTCAATGCTCCTTCAGTGAAGTTACAGTCTGGTTGCTGACTGCTAATTAAAATAAGTTTGTACTCTAACGCTGCAACTAAAAGGTAGCAAGGTCATATTATTTAATGCTGCAGTTTTTTATTTAACAGTGTTTATACTGTATTTATTTGCGCATATTTAGCAGACAGGCAAAACTATTACTGATCCTGACAATATAGTCAAAGTGATCCACAGACTAATCTTTCCTTCCTTGGAGTATGATGGCTAGGCTTTTCCTGCCCCTGAGTACACTGTTAAAGAACAGTGCATGCATGCAGATTTCTCCCTCAGTCTAGTTCTCAGCTTGGAAAAAAATAGTGGTAGATGAGCTAACAATGTACAAAAATGACTCAATCTGCCAGGAGTCTTTATAGAAATCAAAACATATACTCATGAGCACTGGAGTAATTCTTAACCCAATAAGATTGAGAGAGCAAAGTTATGACATTCAGAAACAGATTTTATTTATTACTTTTCTGGTACTGTTTTAAAATTCTGTTTGAATAAGAGCCCCTATCATCAGGGTATCTGAATGTAGCATTCATCTGTTGCATGTGACTATTTCTGCTTGTCTCCAGCAGACGACAAGCTCTCTCTCCAGCAGAAATAACTGTGGTCCATTTACTTTTGCTTTCTACTTTACCAACAGGAAGGCCACAGAATTATTCTTAGCCATATTCTTTCTGTAATTAATATCTGAAACAGAAATAGAAGGTCATGTCTTTTCAAAAATTGCTTTGAATCTTTCACTTCTCCATATAATAAAATGGAAGTTTACTTATCTTTTGTCTCCAACATAATGTAAAGCACTTCAGTTTCAACAAAGGGCTAGCACAATGAGTATTTTGGTTATAAAGATATTCCAGATATTTTTTCCTTAAATAAAAGAGGCATGCAATCTGGAAATGGGTTCAGTGTTTTGAAAAGCTAATTATCAAAGAACAAATACCCTTTGCCCTCCTACCCTTCAATTCTAATACGGATATTCCATGCCAGTCTAAGACAGACATGTTTTCTCAAGTTTAAATTGATGGATAATGTACACAGAGTATTACAAATCCTCTAGTCACTCCCTGTAAGCTGAAGGAAAACAAAATTGAAACAATCTTTTTTGTGCTGAGCTGCCATTTCTTAATACCAGGCTTTATCTAGTAGCACTGACAGAGCTGCTCAACCTCCAACTGATTTTACAGTTGTGAAGAAATTCATGTGACTTTGCTTCATCTTCCTCACCTCTGGAATATAGGTAGCAGCTGTTAATTAGAAAGAGAAAAAAAAAATTAAAAGAAGTCTGAATTACTGGTATGTTTGATATTCACAGAGTTTCTGCGTGCAATTTTTGTTAGAAATGTCACTTTCCTGTGTGATTTTTCTTCAGTCTCTTAATTTGTTTCTGTTTTACAGAACAATAAGACCTTATTAACTTCAAACTCAAACAGAGCACATTTTGTGTGCTTTTTAAGGCACAAAAGAGTACCCTCAGGCTTTTAAGGAAAGCTGATGGTCAGGAACTGTTCAAAATTGATTAATTATGTTTTGTGTATGAGGCATTATTTTATTTCTCCTTCTCTGATTCAGGAAACAATTGTGCATGACAGTAATTCCTGCACATTAAATCCTGTTCAGTAGAAATGTTTACATGCAGAGGTGATTGCACATGTTTCACCTGAGTTTTGATAGACTAGGTATTCTGGGGAAAACCGCTTGGATAAGCATCCTTAAATGCTACATTGAATGAAAAATGCAGGATTACATTTATAATAAACCTTACATAATACTGTAGGCAGGTGTCAAGGTTTGAGCTTGGCGCAATGCCAATGCCCCCATGAAAATACCTCCTCCCTGGTATTGTCTGTGAGATGTGATCAGAGACAGAGCAGAGCAGGCTCCAACTTAAAGATGAAAAGAAAAAAACTTTATTAACCTAATACTACAAACAAAAAAAAAAAAGAAAAGACACACAGAACACAGGATGAAAACCTTCCAAATTTCCTCCTCCTCCCCACCAAATTTCCAATTTAGTTACCACTCATCAGATAATCAATTCTCAAGTCCTTGAGGAGAGTGGAGTCCCTCTTGCACCACAGACTTCCCCAGGAAACAGTCGAAACTTCTCGTGTTTCCATGTCACGTGTGGCACCGCCCGGAGAACATTTGCCATCGTGACCTCTTCCTTCCATGTCCAGTGCTCTCACCACTGCACATGGACCAGAGCTGCTTCTAGGGTTTTTCTTTTTAAGGGTGCTTTGTCCAGTTCCAGAAAGCACAGTCTCTCTCTCTTTGGGACACCTGTCCCCCCCATATTTCACCCCCTGGGGCCGAGGGGCTTCCTGAACAGAGATCATCTTCCTCTTCTTCTTCTCTGAAGACGGAGGGCATCCACCCTCCTCACCCGTTGTCTCTGTTCAGGCACTCCTTCACATCACTGTACTCTCTTGGCTCTGAGCCATTGCCTCCCCCTAGATGCAGTCTCTGTGTCACAGGAACACAAGCGGTTCTGCCCATGGCTATACAAGAAAAGTCCAGCCAAAGGCCACTCCATCATCTCCTCCCACCTAGGATTCTTCTCAGCTTCTCTCAAACATTTTTTCACTTACACCAACTTGCACTTGCCCATTTCTTGTTATCCCAAACTCTATCTTTCATTCAACTCTAGGAGGGTCAGCATTTGCAAGGTTTCCATCATCCACAAGAAGGGTTAAAAGTCCCAGGCTCGGCCTGTCCAGAACTCCCACGTCTGGCTGCCCTGCCGGGCACTCCCCCCTTTCTCCTTCACCACACGCTGGATTATCACAGGCACAGGTTCTCTCTCTCTCCCTCCAGGATGTGGAGGGGAGGGGGGGGGCTGCCCGAAGCCTCAATGCTCCTCCACCCTTCGATCTCGCAGGGGCCTCCTCCCTTCTGTCCCAGGCCTGGCCTACCTCCTCCGGCCGCATGGCTCCCCTCCCCCGCCCAGCTCGGAGCCGGGCAGGGGAGGCCTGTGCTCTCTTCCAGGACCGGAACCCAAGAGAGCTCCCCCTGGGAGTTCACAGCTTTTAACCCCCTGTGTTCTCAGAGGCGCATCCATGCCCTCAGTGGACAAACCAGGTGCCAATATTACAATCTGAACACCTATTGGTCTGACCACACCATCCCAAAAAACTCATTTCCTCTCAAACCACGACAGCAGGATATTTTATAGGGAATTATTTTCATAATTTGGGTAGCATTCACAAGACCCAGCTAAGTGTCATCTGAGGAACCCTTCATGCATTTTATGCATGTGCAGAAAAGTTTGCATGTTGTTCAAATTGTAGTGAACCTGCTGGAGGCAGAGTTGAAAGCAAGGAGAAAGGATGCTTCTTGCCCAAAGCTTATCTATCTAACATTCAACACTTTTTAGCAGTCAACATGCCCATTATATTTTTCATATCAGTTTTGTTACTCTTTTTAATTCATCATCATATGATTTGGAAAATATCTAATTAAAAAGGTGATTTTTACAATTAATAGCCTAGATGGCATTTCCTCCTGTTCCTCAACCCTCACAAACCCTGTCCTGCCCCCTCTCAACGGGTCTGCACAGCATCTATCACCTCAGGTCATTTGGCAGGAAGCCATTTATTTCCCCTCACAGAAAAAAGAAAAAACCCAACATATTACTTGGTGCATAAAAATATGATTAATTTATTGGAAAAGTCAATAGAAGTATTTTGATTGATTTTGTTAAGTCGTGAATCAGATGAATACCAAATACTAATTTAGAGTAGCCATAGGTTCAATCTGTGCAAAAGGTGTGCTATTGTTCTGTTTGTTTTTTCTATGGACACTGAGAGTGAGAGAGATTAAAGTAATTTGCTGTCATTTGGTGGAGTCTATTCTGGAGACTGAAACAGAAGCTGTAATTATTGAATCTCAGACTACTCCCCACCCACCAAGCATAAGGATCAATATTTTTGTTGAACAATACAGTCCTCTATTCACTCTTCTTATGCTAGGCATTAATAGCTGCCATTATTAAGTTTTTGGTCTTCTGAAGAGAAGATGAATTTATTAAAACCCACATGAACACTCCCTGTTCCCTGTAAGAGGGAGGAAAGTAGATTCCCTTTTAAAATGCAACCAAACCCAAGAAGTTTTGCAAGAGACAGCCCCAGGAGCTGGAGCACAGATTTCAGGCACGCAGACAGGGTTTGCTGGTGAGCTCGACCTGGTACAGTCACTTAGCATTGTCACACAGTCCCACTGTCACACTGTCACACAGTCACACTGTCACACTGTCACACAGTCCCACTGTCACACTGTCACACTGTCACCCTGCATACAGTCATACAGTCACACTATTACACAGTCATACAGTCACACTGTAATACAGTCACACTGTCACACAGCCACACTGTCACACTGTCATACAATCACACAGTCACACTGTCATACAGCCATACAGTCACACAGTCACACTGTCACACTGTCATAAAGTCACACTGTCACACTGTCACCCTGCACACAGTCACACAGTCACACTGTCATACAGCCATACAGTCACACAGTCACACTGTCACACTGTCACACTGTCACTGCATTATGACAGCTCAGCTTGAATGCTCCTGCTTGGCAGTCAGCTGTTCAGACGTAAGGTTACTTTATTGTCTAAAGCTGCATGGGGGGCAATAGCTGACAAATCTGCAGAGACAGTGTTCATCTGAGTGTGTTTGAAGACACCTGAAAAACAAAAAAACAACTCTGTGTTTCTGTGCCAGGAAGCCGGAGGAATGCGTGCACCCTCACTTTATAAAAAAGCCACCCCAAACATGCCCAAAAGGCAGACTTGGAGATTTGCATGCAAGAAAACTGCCTTCCACTTTTTATTTCTATTTTTTCAAGCCAACAAGACTGAGTGTACTCTTTGCAAACAAACTTGAGTACATCAAAGAATACTGTAGGTCCACATAATCAACTTTCCTAATGAAAACAGATCCACAATATTGGCTGTTTGGGCTAAAGGGGAAATGATGTTATTATCACCTGGTTGGAAGAGTTAATCTACTCCAGCATGCATCATGATTTAATTATTCCTAATTGATCTTAATAGATGGATGTCAAGTCTGGCCTTGCTTGGCTTCAATTATAGCAATTTTGCAGGCTCCCTTTGTAGAGGATCTTGGAAAATGTCTGATGGTTTCTGCCTGCCTACATTTATGTTGAAGCACTTCTAGTTTAGTTAAATGATACTTGAAGATTTTATGCATTATGGCACCAAGGAGAAAGATAATGGAGATTTTACAAGAGATATTCTTTCTATATTCTTTGTATCCATTTCTAGTTTATACAGTATTGGAGCCATGTTGGTTGCTCTTCTGTAGGTAGCTGTTATGGAGGTTTTAAGGGAGAATGAGTGAAAAACAATCAGACTTTTGAGTCAAACACGTTTGGAATTTATGCTTTTTTTTCCATATTAATTTGATGGAATATTCATGTACTACCACCTAGTAAGAAAGAAAGCCTTTTTATGAACTAAGTTGTCTCCTTTTTGGTGTTTTTGTTTACATTCTAAATGAATGTAAAAGAAATTCTCAGGCTGGCTATTCTAGTGGTCACTAGGTGATTACCAAAACAATATTATAGAACAGTAGAATGGTAGAATATGCAGATTTAGAAGGAACTCATCAGGATTATTGAGTCCAACTCCTGGCTCTGTGAGAACACCCCCAGAATCACCATGTGCCTGATAGCATTTTCCAAGCACTTCTGGAGCTCAGACAGGCTTGGTGCTGTGACCACTCTCCTGGGAGAATGTCCCAGTGCCCAGACACCCTTCAGATGAAAAATGTTTTCCTGAAAAAACCTCTCCTGACACAGCTTCATGCTGTTTCCCTGAATCTTGTCGCTGGTCACAAGAGCAAAGTGATTTATACCCATCCCTCCACTTCCCCTCCTGAGGATGTTGAAGACCACAATGAGATCTCCCCTCAGTCTCCTCTTCTCCAGGCTGAACAGACCAAGGGACTTCAGCTGTTCCTGTACCAGGTTGCGAGAGACTGACACGTTAGAGTTAATGGTTTAAACATGTTATGGAGTATTTTTAGCTCATTATGGCAAAGCTATATAATGAAGCTGCAACCACCAAAGCCCACCCCTCCCTCAATATGCCTTCTGACTGGAATTTTGGGCTGTGAGTTAAGCCAATGGGAAATTGAGATAAGATAAAGGTGACGCTATTGTTCAATTCTCTCAGGTCTAGGGAGAAGTAAACAGGGCTCAGGGAGAAGAATGTATCTACAGAAAAGCCAAACCCAGCAGCTGTCCTGAAAATTTGCTCTGGCTGGGTCTGAGGAGGGGGAAGGCCACAGCCCACAGGCTCATTTGCTGAGGCTAGGTTTACACACACCCCTTTACAACCCATTGCGGAGAGAAGTAGAGTTTTTGTGGGTGTAGCATAACCTCTGGCCAGAGGGAAACAGCACCCATCCTCCCTTACACAAACTGGGTCAGTTGTGAAAAAACCCTGCTGCAGGGAGGCCACATCCACACGGGACATTCAAGCAGGAGGCAGCTGAGGAGGTATCAAAAACCACCAAAGAACCCCAAAGGGGTTCCTGAGGCCTTGCACCTGACAAGTGCTTGTGATGCAAGCAATGCAAAGTGATGCAATAGATCCAGAGCCTGTTGGAAGAGACTGACCCAAACTTGCTTACTCCAGGGAAGGTTCCTGGGCATTCCTACCTGGCCTGAATGTATATTAATACATTGAACTCTGAGTTTTGCAAGACTCCCACCACCAAGAAGACTAGAAGAAGAAGATCAAAAGGATGCTGCTGTGAGGCCCAGAGGGGGGTTATTTTGTATTTAATCTGTCTCTCTGTCACTCACTATCCCCCCCACCCCTTTTCTATTTCTTTCTATTTCTCTCTCTCACACACATTTACTGCTAAATAATAGCCATACTATTGACTCTGGCATACGGTGTCATTTGAACCTTAATTCAGGCAGAGCCCTCCTTCTAATAACTTCAAAAACTGTATCTTTACACAGGTCCAGAATCTGGCACTTGTCCTTAAAGAGTTCATGTCATTGGGGATTGCACATCTCTCTAACTGGCCCATGACTTTTTGCCAGGCCTCTCTCTCTTGAGGAAATCAACAGCTCCTCCCAGCTTAGTGCTGTTGGCAAATTTAGTTAGTATTCCTTCAAGTCCTGTGTCCAAGACATTAATGAATGAAGTGTTGAAGAGAAGTGGGCTGGGGATGGAGTCCTGCAGAACCTCAGATGTGAGGAGAGCCCAGCCTGATGTCACCCCACTCAGTTTAACCCTTTGTGACTGACCCATCACCAGCTGCTCACCCACTGAATTATTCAGCTCTGTGTGCTGAACATTTGTCCAGAAGGATACTGAGAGACTGTATCAAAAGCTTTGCTGAAGTTCAAAAAGATTGCACCTGCTGGCATTGCAAGTTTAACTAGGTGGGTCATCCTGCTTTAGAAAGAAATCAGTTTGACAAGCAGGATGCTCTCTTATATAAACTGAAGAAGCAGAAATAGAGGTTCTAATCAAAGCATTTTTCTACTTTCCCCCTCATTAGTAAGTTTTCATAACACTAGATCAACCGTAATGGTTAATTTTTTGTATATGTGAGAAAAAACTAAGCATTCTATTTTTATAACTATTTTTGCTAAGCAGTCAACACTACTGAAAACATGCCAAATTAAGGCATGAAAATTGACAATCTCTTCTAAGACAGCACTAACTTCTCTGTCACTATCTGAGAGAAAAGCCAGTGGTCCCATATTATGGGGTATGTGTTCATAGGAAAATGACACAATTTTTTATTCATCAGAGGGCTGTAAACAGGCCAGAGCAGCATCAATAAAATGTAAGATAAAACTATGCTTTTTGCCTGCCCTGTGAAAAGTTGAAGGCCCAGGATGAAAAAATATGAAATATTATAAATGTTATAAATAATCTTTAAAGAATATAAATTATAACATAACCAGAAAATGAATTTGGAAGAAGCACACATACAGACTTTGAGTAAATTCAGTTGTTTGCATTCTCTAAATTTCTGTTTCTGGAATAATTTTGGTTGTACTTCATAATAAATAACTTTAAAAGGAAAATTTTATAGGAAGTATCATATTATGCAAGTAGGTGATATTAAATATACAGTAACCCAGTGATTGTATATATAGAAATTCAAAAATTTCAAGTATATTTTGATAACGTCCCCATAAAATTTCTTGCCATTTGCCAGCTAGTCATATAAATAAATCTCTAAAATGCCAACAAATCAAAAAAAAATTGGTCCTATCAGGAGTGTTAATATTGCTCTATTTGTTCTCAATGGCACTTAAAGAACTCGCTGAAAGAGCTTCTTTTTCAAAACAAATATATCTACTGAAAACAGAATGCTGGATGAGTTGGAGATGAAAGAAAAGTTTATTGGCTGGCCTTTCAGACAGTTTTTTCTTATTTCAAGGAAAGTGGTCACCAGAAGATACAAGGAATCCTTAACCATAAAGTCTACAGCCATCTTTTTCTATTTACCTTACAAACTTGGTAAGCATTAAGGACATAAGGTAAACATAAAATCAAACCTAAAATCTTTGAATCAGCAGCACAGGAGTCTTTTATGTCTTTGAAATGAAGATCTGCAATTGTCCCTCAGCAGCTTGGTTCTAACATACAAAGCACTTGGTGTTACAGAAATACCAGATGCTCTGATGTCTCTGTTCCCTCTGCACACAGCCATCACTGCTTCAGCTCTGGGATGGAAAGTCATGCTGTAAGGGCTTAAAGACATCCCTCCTCCACAACACAGCTTCAGCTGCATCCAGTGATAGATAAAGCAACTGTATTTGTTGATCTATTACTTTGTCCATGGGCATTTCTGCTAGGGCTATGGCTGTCATAGGAAATGTATTTCACTTAGCTATTTGCACATATTGACTCTAACAAGGTTTTGGTACTTCCAAGCAAGTGACCTTCATCTCTTTTGATGGCAGATCAGAAGCTTAAAGAGCTTCTATTGTGCACTGCTGAAAAGAGAATATATTTGAAGAAACAGCGTGTACTCCACTGAAAAGAAAAAGACATTACTCAGCAGACATGTCACTCAGGCCCACATGGACTATAAAAATATGTTCCAAAGCTAAAATACTGCATCTTGTTTGCACTTGAAGGGACCAAAAAATGATTTACTGTTGGCAGGTTTACCCACAAATATTCAATCTGAATGCTTTTTGAGAACTGTATCAGTACTATCACGTCTCACTGGGGAGTTATCTAGCTGGCAATGCCACATAGTACACTGACTGAAAATCAGCGTAGAGGCAAGATCTCCATTCTCTAAACGTATCCCACATTAACAGGGTTAGGATTTGCCATTAGTAGAATATGAAGAGGCATGGCAGAGGAGAGAAATTGACAGACATGAATTTCTTTCATGTTCTCAAAAATACCCCCACACCATATTTTTGCTTTCCTCATTAACGTTGCTGCTTTATCAAAAAACTGGGAACGGAGCAATAGGAGGGGGAAGATTCCATCCTACTTTACGCTGAAGATCAAGGAATCTCTGAAGCTTGTGCAAGGCCTTATAACCACTGCTTGCATAGAAGGATATCAAATCACATCTTATCTATTCTCCAGTGCACCTAACTGCGGTCTCATCCACTTCCCTCCAGTGATGAAGCCTTTTATAATGGTACATGTCAGTTAAATTAGAATCCTGACAGATCCATGCCTACTGGCCAGATCCAAAGTCCTTTAAAATCAATTAATAGATTCAAGCCACCACTGCTGCCTCCTGCCAGCTTTTCTGTGTTTGGGAAAGACCACAGGCTAAAGAGTTGTGCTGGTAATCATCAGAGTGAGTACCCCATCTGAATAACTTGGAGAGAGCCAACAGAGCAATGCCTAATTAAAAAAAAAAAAAAAAAGGAAAACTAACAACAAAACCCAGAGGGAAACTTCCAGTTGTTTCTATTCAATAGATCCAGACAAATTGTTCTTAATAACCAGAGGAAACTATTTTCAGTATTAGAACCCATTCCAGAGGATTTGCAAAACCACATCAGCAGCTCATCTAATCTAGCATCCTCTTCCTAGTTCTGCTGGATATTTCAGTGAAACTGCACAATTTCACAATTCATCTAATAATATAAATCTACACAACTGGGAATGTCTTTTTTCCCCTTTCTCGGCTGCTAATCAGAATATGCCCTGAAGCATGAGGATTGGTTGGAGAGAAGATAAAAGCATAGAAGATAATAATGTAACTTATTGAAGTATTGCTTTAGACTCTAATGGATCCCACTACAAATTAATTCTTCACAGTACAAATGCCCTGTGGTAATGCCCTGAACTACAGATGGATCAGCTGTGTCATGTACACCTAAATGGCTGTGCAAAGGTGTTAGGCTTTAAAGGAAAGATCACTTAGTATTCATATATAAAACACTGTTGGATACTATGGGACCATAGCTTTGATGCCCTGGAAATAAATGTATTCCTCCTTCTCAGCAGTTTCACAGTCCACTATACTGGATAGCCCAAGCTTTATGCCCTTATTCTTTATGCAGCCCACCAGTAAATAAATTAATATGACCAGAAAAAGAGTTAGAGTGCCTGGGGACAGTCAGAATAGTCAATACTCTGTATTTCTACCTGTGCTGTGTGCTTTAGCATTGCCAAGAAAATCAGAGAAAGGAAGCAGCATGGCTTGTCCCAGCATGGGATTGGCACTTGCAGGTCGGTAACCATCACGCTTACCTTTAGGCAATCATTTTGTAGGACAGTACTTGAGGTACTGAGCAAGCAATAACCATGACACCAGCACTGACTTGCACATCTCTGTTAGCTGTCCTTACAATTCAAACCCAGCAGAGCAGCCTATGGGAAGCGGACTGACAGAAAGGTTTGGCCATTAGCAGATCCTTTTGTGCCGTTATCCCTTTTATTATGTTTCAGAAAGGTTTTTTTTTTTCTGCAGCACTGAAAGACATAGCCTGAAGCAGTAGCCTAGAGAAAGTAGGCATCGCCAATATAGGACAGCAAGGATAAGTGATGAATTAATTGCACTGACACGTTTGGGTTTACAGTGTCCTCTCTTTTCTTAGAGAAAGAAGGCCAAGAGGGAGACATTACCTTCACGTTCAGTAGCAAGAGAGCATTTGTGAGAGTTGAATGTCTGTGCTTGAGTCATATGTACTTGAACTGAAGCCAATGTGAGGAACATACATAAGCTGCTCATTCTGATGTCTGCTTTCTGTGCTGTCTCCCACACTAACATGCCTCATGGAAATAGTAATCAGAAACTGACAATAAGAGAGCAGCAATAAAAAGAGAATGAAGGTTACGTGAGTTTGTCCACTACCCTTTATTGCAACTGAACAAGATAGCAGACAGGGAAAAAGGGAGAGGAGTGTGGTGTGACTGTATGTGTGTGTGTGATAGGGATCTCTGCTACCTTTCACCCTTACCATTAGATGTGCTTGACACCTTCTACTCACTAATAACCCTCTTAAGCACAAACCAATGAGGATAGATTGCAGCATGCATCTTCAGTCTCACTGCTGGCCAGGAATATTCTGAGTTACAGTCAGCACACCTCACTTGGCAATGGATGTGACATTCATCCCTGCACTGTTTGCACCACAAACCTACTAAGGAGAAACTCAAAGCAAATACAGAATGGAAGTGACATAATCTTTACTCTCATGCTTCTAGCCAAAGAACTCAGTTGCTACTTCAACTGCTAGATTCACTGGAGTTGTGACCAGAGTTTCATTTAAAAGGACCTCTTTTCTTTTAAGATCTACTTTTATAATGAATATTTATTATCATTATGGACTTCTGAAGATCAAAATAAATTTTTTATCTGGTTCTGGTTGAGCCCTTGAAGAAATTTACCACACCCTCTTTTATTTTTTTCTGATAGAAACACCAGATCCAGATACTACAGGAAAGAGCAATCCCTTACAAACTTTTTGAAAAAGCACAGATGCCAGCAAGTTTGAAATAAATGTCAAGCATTCTTAAACTGTTGGTCTTATTGTGCAAGTACAGCCCAATGGTATATCACATAAACAATTGAAATTATTTATTTTGGATGCACTGCACTGTGTTTGCACTGTATCTTCCTGTTTAGAAATTACTGAGTAAAAATGAGAGGGTTGAACAGGGCAAGTTGAAAGAGATTGGCAAAATGGGTCTTTAAATGATAGCATTCCCTTCTTCAAAGATATAGATGATAGCAGAACTGTGTGGCTAATAATCTCCAGCATGTTTGATCAAGTTTGCTCAGCGTCAAAATTATTATTGCTGGACAAAAGCCTAGCTTAGCTAGAGAGTAAATTTTCTCAAAGAAATGAAGTCTAAAAAACCCCAAAAAACTCCCCTTGTAACAAAATAGGTTATATTTCCTCAAGAAGAAATCTATGCATACTTGAGGTGAGAGGTTAGAAAATTCTTTTAACCTTAGCACAATAGTTATGATACCTGTATTTGAGATAAATGCTTGGTTTTGTACCATAGAGTGCTTAGTACAAACACCAGAGGATAATGTGGCCTTGTGCTGACTCTCTACGTCTGTGACTCAGAGTCTTGTGTCAGTTTATTTACTTTTATCAGAGTATAATATGTACTAGTAGTGGTCTTGAAAACAGAGGTAGAATGCCAGGCTAAGGAATGACAAGAGAAGTGCATCCTTACCTGACAACATATTTGAGAAACTCCCACGGAGAGAAGATTCATCAGGAGGTCTGGGACTGTAAAAAGAAATTTTGAGGAATGGGATGCTCCCAAATGACCACCAAAGACCTTCAAAAGAGCCTTACTGTATCCAAAAAAGCTCATGGAAATAATTAGCAAATATGTACATATTTGGGAAATGTTAAGGCTACGTAATAGAAATGTGATGAATATGGATTAGTTTCATGACTATAACTTGTTCCATTAGCTCCTTATGCAACCTAATCCTTATGCATGCTTTAGGACGATTCCCCAAGCATCCAGTGCTGCTAAAAAAGTAATATTGGCTTTCCAACCACGTAAATTGTTCGGAGAGTTTATTTTCCAGTTTTCAGTGACAGACTCAACAACATAACAAAATGACTGGCTGATTAATTTTTCCACTTTTATATGTTTTATATGTTTTTTATTCTAAGTGAATAAGCCTTTAATCATTGTATTTATACAGACAAAAGTATCAACTAAATTTCAATACAGGTCCATATCTGAGTTTCATTTTTTGAATGCCACTCTGCACATCTTTCCAGTGCTTGAATCACAGGTGGGAGAATAATTGCAATTTTTTAATGTTTATTTTCTCACAGGTGCTAGTTGAAAAGAAAATAAAACATCTGTGGGAAAGAAGCAGAGAATGAGGCATCTGGGAGAAAGAGCATATGTTACCCTCATACCTCACCTGATTCCTCTTGGGTACAGCTGAGCTTAAGTTGAAAATTGAAATTAATTTTTCCACTGCTTCTCTCTTGTATTGCCACAAGAGAGAAAGAAAAAGAAAGCCTTTCCAAAATTCATGTCTTCCTTTAAACATAAGCTCAGAAAAAATATAACTGGGAAAAAATACAGGTTCTGGTCATTTGCTGTGCTTTCTTATTGACTCCTACGTTTCTCCTCACAGCCAAACTGTAACAATACTGCAGCTGACTGCTTCTCTGCATAACTCTGCTCTATCTATCCAGATAATTCACAAATTCATCAACATCTGAAATGCTGTCAGATACTACACTAATATTTGTCTTCAAAGTTAAATCTAGTTTAGGGAAACAACCTGCAAATCCTCATGAATATGCTGTGAACCCCTTGTCATCTACAAGGACCATACTTCCGACAGATACCCATATTTTTTCTCTTTCTAACTCTCTATGAGTCACAATTCATTGATATTTCTGCCCACATCTAATTTAACAGTATTTTCAAAGACAGTGATTATCACTTTGGAAGGTGATTGTTCCTTTTTGCATACACAATTTTTTGGTTACCCCTTGCAATTTTGTTTCCTTTCCTATGAGCTCTATACTTGCTATATGCTTAAAATGTCATTTACTAGACTTGATCCTTGAAAACAAATTTTCTGATTTTTTTTGTGCAAGATAACAATGATGGAGATACTTTTTATCCTCCAAATTAACACTTCAGAAACATGTTTATCAAGCTGACTTAAGAAAGGGGTTGAAACAGACATAGCTGGTAGATGAAGTTCTAATTGGAGGCCCTTTCATGATGAACTAGATGATAAAAATGAAGTTACACCCCAGTCTGATATAGCAAGAGAAAGCAAGAGACAAATTTAATTTCTTTGCATTGGAACCTAAGAGAGAAGAGGGCTTTTGCCCTGATCTGGGGGATGCAAAAATCAAAACAAGAAAACAATGAAATATTCATTCATTGTAAATAAGAAGTCTGTTATTTCTTAATATTTCCTAAAGCCAAATATTAGCTGAAAGCACAGGCATCACTGGAATCATACCTGCTCTCTACTGTAAGGTCTATGAAGGAAATGGGCTTTGTACTGACCTCATCCAGCTAAATAATGGAAAACTTGAGGGTTACATTTCATTTACATGGATTTTGGCTGTCACTGTAAGTAGAAGCAAAGACATGGTTGTTCAACAATTAGAATACACACTAATTCTATTATCAATATTTATTATCAATATTATCAACTCCTAATTCTATTATCAATATTTTCCTGTTTTGTCTTTATAGTGAGAAAGCCCAGAAAAAGCCTTGTTTCTAATGCATCTGGTTTTGCTCTCAACAACTAATAAGAAATGAGGAACATTTTCAAAGCATGATTCAGGATAATGTCAGTAAATTAGAAAGTATTCCAAGAAGAAAAATAGCTTAAAATGTCTGTTCTTGAGACCAAGACACTAGAATGAATAGCTGTGCTGTTTGAAAAATTATATGTTTAAAGTGTGTAGCTATGATGAAAAGGAAAATAACTTCCACCATACTGTTGGGTATAGCCAGTCTTTTTAACACATTAATCAGACTGGGAAAGTAGCCTTATAATAAGAAAAATGTGGTTTTTTGTGGAGTAATAACATGAGAAAGGAAAGTCCAGATATTGCCTTAAAACAGTTTTTGACCTGCTGTTGTTGGGACAGCTCCTTTGCCAAAAGATGTGCAAGAAAAAAATAACTCCCAAAGCTCAACAGAAGGTTCCTTTTAATTAGTCAAGATCTAAACTTGTATACAAGTCATGAACAAAAAGATACCCAACTTTTCCTGCACTATTTTGTAAATGAATCATTTAGTATATAACCTAGGTGGTTGTTTGCCTCTCTCCATAATTGGTACTTTATAGTTGTCAGCATTTATTATAGTACATTAACAGTGCAATGCATTCATGACCTGGAATAATGACCCTCTAATAGGATCAGGGGACATTTAAAGTTCCTCTTTTCATATATTTTGAAGTCTCTTATGAGCAGAACAATCAAAATTCATTGCCTAAAGGATCTTCTGTTGTCAGACATTCAGAATCATTTGCAATCATCGTTGGTTGAGACTTAAGTGCTACAGAAACTATGTAGCTCAAGATGACCGTGGTCAGTGTGTCACTTGTCCTGTTGAGAAAGGACTATTAGCAACAAAACTCCACTGCTGAAAGCTGTTTGCACAAAATGGTACCTTGCTGATATGAGCCACAACTGTAATTGCTACTTATTCACAATTTAATAACTAGTGTAACTGGTCCTGCAATAAACTCTCCCAGAAATGGCAAATATTCAGAACACTTATTTTCAGGCTAGCAGAACAATGAAACCATTACAGCTAGCTTTAGAAAAAGTAGTTAGATATCTGGGGTAGTATGTAGAGAAGCTGAATGCTCTCAGATAAGCAGTGAAATAGACTTTCATAGTTCCAATCAGCAAATAAATCACTTGTAATGCCATAAAGCAAAATATTCCAATAGTTAGGTACAGCTCTCAAAAGTTCAGTTTATTTTATTTGCTTTCTGGTATGCTTAGGTATAGAATCATGTAAACCTATCTGTATTGCCTGTTGTTGCCCAGGTGTTAGAGGGGTAGGAGCTATGCTGCAGAGGTGGCCTCCGTGAGGAGAGGCCAGACTCTTCCCTGTGCCTGACACAGGTGGTTCCAGTCAGCTCCACTGGACACAGCATAGGACATGCCTGAGCCCCTCAGCCAAGGTGGTGTTATCTCCCTGATAGTACATGAAAGAAAGAATTTAAAAATGCTGTGTGGAAGTCATGAGAGAAACAGTGAAAGAAACAGCCCTACAGACACCAGAGGGGCAGGAGGGGAGAAAATTATTCCAGAGCTGCTCCTGCCAAGGAGAGATTCTACTGAAGCTTGTGGAGAATCATACAATGGTTATGGTTGGAAGAGACCTCAAAGGTTATCTAGTTCTAACTCCTCTGCTGTGGGCAGGAGCCCACACTACACCTTTCTCTATACCAGATTGCTCAGGGCTTCATGCAGCCTGCCCTGGAACCAGAGATGGGGCATCCACAGCTTCTCTGGGCAACCTGTTCCACCACCTCACTTACCTCACAGCAAAGAATTTCTTCCTAGTAACTGTTCTAAACCTACTGTCTTTCAGTACAAAACCATTGCCCTTTATCACCATGTGCCCTTGTAGAAAGTCTTTGTCCAGCCTTTTTATAGGCTCCCTTCAGCTACTAAAATGACTGCAGTAGGGTAGCCTTCTCTTCTCCAGGCTTCACCGTCCCAATTCTCTTAGCCTGTCCTTGTAGGAGAGGTGCACCAACCCTGTGACCATCCTGGGGGCATCCTCTGGACTCGCTCTTTCCACCAGGTTGATTTCCTTCCTGTGCTCGTGACCCCAGAGCTGGTAGAGGGGCAGAATTCACTCCCTGGCCCTGCTGCTTTGGATGCAGCCCAGGATACAATTGTTTTTCTGGGTTGCAAGCACACACTTCTGGCTCTTGTCCAGCCTTTCATCCACCAGCACCTTCATCTCCTCCTCTAAACAGCTGCTGTCAATCTGTTCATCCCCCAGCCTGTGTTCATAGTGGGGCTGCCCTTATCCAGGTGCAGCGCCTTCCACTTGGTTGAATCACATGAGGTTCCCATGTGCCCTCTTCTTGAGCTTGTGCCGTCCCTCCGGATGGCATCCCGACCTTCAGGGGTTTCAACAGCACCACTCAGCTCAGTGCCAACACCAGACTTGCTGTGGGTGCACTCAATCCCACTGTCCATGGCATTGAGAAGTTTTTGAATAGCACCAGAACCAGGGTAGGTCCCCGAGGGACAGCACTTGTCATCCATGTCTATCATGACCCCGTTGACCACTGGCCTCTGCATGCACCTCTGCAGCCAACTCCTTATCAACTGAACACTCCACCAATCAAACCCACATGGCACCAATTTAGAGAAGGATATTTTGGGGAACCATGTCAAAGGAGCAGCAGAAGTCCAGATAAATGACATCTGTAGCCTTCCCCTTGTCCAGTGATGTAATCACCATGCCTTAGAAAGCCCCTGGGCTGGTCAAACAGGGTTTTTTCTTGTAAAGCTGAGCTGTCTCTCCTGAATCACCTTGCTATCCTCCATGTACCTCATCAGTTTCTGGGAGGATCTTTTCCATGATTTTCCCAGGCAGAGGTGGGGCTGACAGGTTGTTAGTTACCATGGTCCTTTTTTTTTTTATGCTTTAGGAAAAAATGTAAAATATAAAATATTTCCCTGACTGAAGACTTCAGGTACCTTTGTTAAAGGAGCAGGCAGTAGATGCCTGAATGGAAAGTGATTGCTCTATTGTCCTCATGTGCAATAAACAAGCTTTTTATTAGATGTTTTCCGAGCTCCACAATCTCCATAAACATATATGGGAAGATTGGGCTAGACTGATTGACTACATGATGAAATTTTTCTAGCAATATGCCTTTCATAGCTGTAGAAATAATAAAATAATCCGCATCTAATATTTATATTGGAGTAGCTATGTCTTAAAGAATTATACAATTCTAAATACATCACATGTTTCTGCTTTAGTTACTGACTTTAAAAAACAAATATTTGTTTTATAGTGAGCATACGATTCCAATGCAAAATTACTCTTAAAACTAATCAGAATATTATTATTTTCCAGCAATTTTTATTTGTTTAAATGAAATGAAAATCAGTCTAGGTTTATTCTGTACTGTTACTAAACTATGCACCTGAATGTACAGTGGTACATCCTAATTAAGTCAATGTAACCTATGCTCAACAAGGCAAATCAGATACCATTGATTCTGTTTATTATAGATTCATGAACCCTTTGGAAGCTTATTTTAACTGCAAATGAGCTAATGAACTTTCCCTCATTATAAATCTCAAACTGAATGTGCTTTATTTTGAATTATTTCAGTAGTCATCAGTGACAATTTAGTACTAGAGTCTATCTTCTATTTTTTTTCTTTGGGAAACACAGCATGCCTGACAAATAAGTAATTTGGTCTTATTTCTTTACTTATCAACACTTCAAACAGTCATTGAGGTATCTGGATTTAGCAACAATTTATTGTGGAACTAATTTCAGAGGGGAAAGAAGAAAGGAGGCAAATGACAAGAGCTCAGAGACCATGCACTTTATATAGGTAGCTTAGAAACAAAAGCAATTAGGCTCTGAAATGTATCTTTATTCTCTTCAAGCTCCTGAATTTGTTGTTTCCTGAATAAACTGTACTGCTATAAAGAGATTTACTTAGGTGTTCAGGGGACCCAATGCACAGAGGTATTTACAAAGAACACTGCAAGGTTAGACTGAAAAAGTTTGGCAACACATCTTTCTGTACAAAGAAATGTCCATTCACATGTGTTACTCTGGCTTCAGATGCTGGATAATAGTTGCTCTTTTTTCCCCACATTTTAAAATTGTGATTCTGAGAGGAAACTTCGTCAGCTAAAAATCCAAGATCATGTTTGGATAGCTTAATTAACTGATATAAATCTTACACAAGTGATTAATGACAAATTTAATTTAACTGATAAATAAGTACTAGAAAACACCATGAGCATGGTAGCAAGATTTCAGTCCTTTGTAAGTTAACTGTGAGCTTATGTGGTAGCACCAAATAGATTGGTGGGCTTTTTTTGGCCATGCTGGTGGCCATAGTGTGACATCATCACAACATTTGTCTTCTATCTCATTGCTTTGTGGCATTTGACTCTTTCATTTGGAATAGTTTTCTACTTACAGGAAGCCCCAGGCCCCCTGGCTGAGTCTGTTGACTTTTGTGACACGAGCCTGATGCTTCATACCCCAAGTCTAATAACTGAGGCTGAGAATTGAAGGCTGTGTGTCTTCAAGGCGGCTTAAACACAGCTAAGCAAAAATACCATCAGGTTCCCAATGCAATAAATTACTATAGATACAACAGATGACCTCAGAAGTCAGAAGGCTCTACACATAAGACAACTTGCTGTAGGCTGAATTGGCTCTTTGAAAGAAGAAATACAACTTCCCAATAAATGTTCCATGAGGATTTGTCTAGAAAGTGTGCAGACCTGTGTTTCAACTATCCACAAGTCTTGATTGCTACTTTAACATAGGACTTGTGACTGAACTGAGCACTGTGAACACTGAGTTACCAGTCTCTCCAGCAAAAATTTGGTGCTCCTGATGTATAGTAATTGCAAACTAGAGGTGAACATGAATTTGTGGTTTGTAGTTTAATCCCTTTTCACCCTTTCTGGGGAATTTTTGTCCCGAAATATCTGGACACCCACAGTACCATGGTCACACAACCATATTAACAAAAATTTCTTATGGATTATATTAGTGGTTCATCAGAATAATTCATTATGCTAGCTGCAATTCATGCTTTTATATGTCGTCCTTTTGATTCTCACTTTGCAAATAACATCTCAAAAATTTTATATTGGATTGTAGTTTGTGGTCCTCAGTTGTACACACAACCAATGTGTAATCTAACAAACTAGCATGTGTCTGGATGAAACCAAAAGTCCTGCCATTGATACTGAAATCAGCCAGATAAAAACTTTCTAACACTGATTTGAGTATTAGAAATCAGGCATTCTTTTTTGTAGCACACTGGTCACTCAGAGGATCATTCCTCTAGTCAAGTGCCTCAAGCATTGGGTAAACATAACTTTTATCATCAACAGTGTTTACATACTCATCAGCTATCCCTGGTTATCTGATGTACAAGTATAACTTTATTTTATGTGGCTGTGCCCTTATTGGAAGTCCTTATGTGGTTCTTTGGGTCTGTCTTCAATGTCCTGTGTCCTTTTTATGTAGTTGTTCCCGGACTCCTAATTCTGGGTAATTGAAAAATTATTATTTTGTACAACTTCTTCTTTGGCAGACTAGCAGAGCTGAGCGGGCATCCCACTTTCTGCTTTCATGACCCATATTTGCCTAAGTTAGATTCTTTATCTACTCCTTCAAGGTTGTGCTGTTCTGTTCTACTTGTCCTTTTCAGAGTAAAATGCTGTTCTGTTCTACTACCCTCCTATTGCCACTGTGAACCTGCATTTGAGCTCAAAATCTACATCTGTGCTCAGCTGGTTCAGATATTTCACATGATCTGTCAGCACACGTGGTGAGACATGACTAACAAAAAATGCCTCTGATGAAGGAAAATGCATAAAAAAACCATAAAGAAAATGTTTATGACATGACAGAGAGAAATAGAGCTACATAGAAAAGCTGTTTGTTCAGTATATTTCAGTGTCCACTAATGTACCAAAAATGTATCTTTTTTTACCTGAAGACTTCCAAAAGGCTTGTGAAGATTTTTTTTTAAGTTTTTTTTTTTTTTAAATTATTTTTATTCAGCCTAATGGTTTAGGTTTTTTGGAAGATTTTGGACAAAGAAAGCCCAGCCAAACTTTATCTCATCACTCATTCAGAAGGAGAAAATTTTTCTTTTTGCCTTCAGCTGAAGTTTGAGCTGCAGTATCCTGGAAGTGTAGGTGAAGGCTTCCATGATTGTAGTAGACCACAGATGCAAGTCTTTGGCAGCTAGAGAAGAACTGCTCTGTTATGCAAACTTAAAACAGTATTGACACTTAAAATGCAGAACCCCTGTACATAAACACAAATTGCTTCTGCAAACGGGGAGAATATGTTGTGAAACTCTTGGGGTGTGAGGTATTTCCCAGAATATTTGGCAACATGTTTATGCCCAAATGGTAACCATTAACCTGTTCAGGACAGGAACCACTCAGTTTACAAGTCTGGTATGTGGTGGCTTTAAATTTATCTATGTTTTATGCCTGTTTTGGGGTGGCTTTAAATCTGTTTTTAACCAAATTTAATTAAACTCTTTTCTGAACATTTTTATTTTGCCTCAAGAATATCTCAATTTGATAAAATTCAAAACTCTACCTAATCAAGAAAAACTCTCAAGCATTTTAAATTTGAAAAAGCATTCTTAAATGTACACCTAAGCTATTTTCATGGGGACTAATTAGTGTAAAATCAGTTGCATGAAGAAGAGGCCCCTACATAATGCTAAGTAGGTATTTGTTCTAAAACCCTGTTTTTATTTTCAAGTCTCAATTAGATTATCTGTTGTCTCATCCTTTGAGACAACTTTGAAACATGTCATACCAACAAAAATTTTCCTTTAACAAAAAGCAATTTCTCTGAGATCCAGAAAGGTGTGTTTTTTAAAGAATAAAGTTAAACTGAATCAAACACTTGATGAGTGTTCTTGTGTGCTCTACATTTATCATCATTGAAGTATCCTTAAAAATCACTGAAGTCAATCAATTCTTTAAAGATTTAAACATCACTGTACAACTCAAACTTTTTTATTCGTATAAAGATACATGTATAAGAGTAAAGGAAAACATCAGTCTGAAGTAATTACGCAGACATTTGATTTTCTGTTTTGAACCAGAAACATCAGAAAAAAAGCAATATGCCAGCTGAAATTTATTCTCTCCTCTTGCTCATCTCAGGAAACACATGTGAAACCATAACATTGGGATATACAAAAGCTTTTGTGTAACTCTGTGGTGTTTTTAGACATGAAGTTAAATCAAGCTGAATTTCTGAGTGAAAAAGGGATACATTTAGAATGCCAAATACCTTAAATATTTTTTTCTTTTTTTCTCCATTGCAATGTGAGATCTAATAGCAGCACTGATTTGAATTTGCAAACAATCTAGAAAACATGGCATTTAAAAACTAGCAAACCTACTTTACCATTTTGATTGTCTGCATCTAAAAGGAAGTTTCCGTGCATTGATCTCATATGCAATGTAGTTTGACATCTAATTCATGATTGCTTTGAAGTGTCTGACCAGACCAAGATTAGTGATTCATTGAAAATGGAATCCACAGCCAAAATTGTGTCTGACTTGGCACCAAATACCAGGGGTTTTTATGCTTTCAGTTGTCAAGGGCATTTTGAGTTTCTGTTCCAAATCACATTAAGATATGACATTTTGTACTGTGTGTATTGTTAAATTGTATATTTTCATTCCTGTGTATTATCAATAGCATGCTTGGCATACTAAAAAAGGTTTGATTTAGGTGTTACCTAGAATGGCATTCAGCAAAGGCTCTTGCTTCAAGAAATAATTAGTACATGAATTGCCAGATATTCAGGTTAAAAGGATACCATCAGCTGTGTCCTCTTGAATTCAGCAGATATATGACTACAGATTTAATTATTGTTCTTCATTTGATTCTTTCAAACTGAACATTAGCTATTCACATGACATATGTCTGTAATGTGTGATCTGTCAGCAAGACCAAAGCCAGCTTCAAACAAGCATATTTGAGTTCAGACCAGCCAAACATGGTGGCTACCAGGTTCATGGACCAAATTCATGCATTACCATGGTGGGACTGAGCTGGCTGAAGACCATGTGGAGGACCATGCAGTGCCACTTGTCTTGCTTGAATTGACCCTTACTTCCTCACACATTGCTTCATGGATGCTCAGGGCAAATGACATATTGTTGACAGGAAAATTGACAAGATCTCAACTGAAAGCCAAAATTTTACAGACAAAAATTTCCAGTTGTTTCCATTGTAAAAACTTCTTTTGGTTTAGTTTCAAATTATTTGGAGGCTACTATGGAGTAATTATTATAATGAGAAGAGCTATGGAGTTACTATGGAGTAACCATCTGCTACTGATTGTCTATGAAGAAGACAACTCCAGAAGTTAATTCCTTCTAACTATCATAGGAGTGGCTGGAAGTGAAATTCAAGTCCAGCATAAGTCAGTAGAAATCCTGAGTTTTACTAAGGACCCAAAATACTAGCTGTAGTCAGGTCAGAATTCAGTGATTATAGGTGGGGTGTTTTTGAAAATTCTCTGAATATCTAAGATGGATATACACATGTAAGGCTGTCAATGACAATGAGCTATCCTAAAGTTACATTTCTTTTATTTGTTATTGTTCTAGGTTTACTGTTTATTTATTGTTCAGTCAAAAATGAGGTATTTGTGAAGAGTTAACAATACACTAAAAACAAGAAGCAGTATCAGTAAATACATGATAAATAGATATAGTCAACACATAAAGAATTCAGGATTTATTGGTGTCTTGACTAAGAATACGAGTTAAAATCATCTCTTAGACCTAATCAAATTGGCAAAATAAGCATACATAATTCAGCTTTAACCCTAGTTTATATGGACATATAATTCAAATGAGTAAAAACTCAACCCAAGACATATTTTTACACATCTAAGTCAGCAGGCTTGCTTCAATACAAAAGGGACAGATAAATCATATTTATACACTATTTGTTAGTTCTCACAGCATAAAGAGCATCTCCATTCTCTCAGTAGTTACACTCAGTAATATCCAATTTTTGGCATAGTGGGCAGCTAAAATGAGACTCTGATCAAAATCTGTGACGGTGTTCACAGGGGTCCCAGGATGAGGGAAGAGACAAGAATGTTGACTCTATGTTTCAGAAGGCTTGATTTATTATTTTATGATATACATTATATTAAAACTATACTAAAAGAATAGAAGAAAGGATTTAATCAGAAGGCTAGCTAAGAATAGAAAAAGAATGGTAACAAAGTCTTGTGACTGACCAAGACAGTCCGGACAGCTGGACTGTGATTGGCCGTTAACTAGAAACAACCACATGAGACCAATCACAGATCCACCTGTTGCATTCCACAGCAGCAGATAATCATTGTTTACATTTGTTCCTGAGGCCTCACAGCTTCTCAGGAGAAAAAATCCTAAGGAAAGGATTTTTCAGAAAATATCATGGCTACAGAAATCTGCTGTCTTCTCGCCATGCCATCTACCTGTAGATAGTTTTCCCTGTTCAGCCAGGATAGGGCTAATTTTGCAGCACAAATCACTGCCCAAGAGGGGTGGCTGTTCTGCACCACCTCACATCCATGCTGGGCTTGAGGGTCACTGTGTCTCTTCTGCTGGGGAGCCCTGGCAGCAGTTCACACAATACCAGGCTCCATTGCGCGCGAATCCTTCACCTCTTTCTTGCATCATCCATCTTTAGCGTAGCTGCTGATACTGTCTGTTATCTTATCAAATGTTTCCAGAAAATTTTTCTTATCTGGACACATGATCTTTAACTTTTGTGCCTCCCATTCTCCTTTCCACCATGCTGCATGGGAGAGGGGGTGGAAGTGCGAGGGAGCAGCACATGGTTTGGAGTGTTTCACTGGGAACACGAAACTGGGGATGTCAATCCTGAACCATGACCACAGTGTTTTAGCAGATGAGTGAAATCCAGGTTTTGTGCAAACTTGTGTAGACCTTCATTTCAACTGGACACTTCTGTGAAGATTAGAAAAGTAATTAACATCCCCCAAGACTGATTTGCTGTGATACATAAAAATGAAGCTAAACTTGCTGCGCATGTACATGCACACTCCGTAGGCTGTCAATTTGATTGCACCCTTCTTACACAGATAAGTTACCCTCCTGCCCCTCTTCACCAAAATTTTGGTGCTTACTGTATTTCAAGTGTTTATATTGTTCTAAGTACCTGCATATTAACTGAATGCCATCATACTCAATTTACAGTCAGATATTATTACAATATGCCTGCAAAAAGTAATTGTACCACATAGTTTCTTAACGGACTAACTATATGGAGCAGGGAAAATGTTAATAAATATCTGCTGCTGTAGAATGTACAAGAGCACATTTTCTATGTGTTTGAAATTCTTTCTGGGTAAAGATTCTTACTGACATGCATGCATAATTGTGTATATAAACATTCTTTCCATATGTTGTGCATAATGTGTGCTTTTATGTAGTCACATATATTTGTAGGTAGTTGTGCATAAGTTCACAGATATGGGTTGGCCCTGGTCAGATATATAAGGGATAATTGGTCAAAAGGAATTTTTATCCATACTCTGCTGCTAGATGGAGTTATAGACAAAGGTGCTAATTTCAGTATATTTTTAAATACAATGTTTAGTAATGTATGCCTACTGTCTCATGGGTTATTCTGTGAGGCTTTCAAATGAAGTTCAGTGCTGCTGATTGGAGGGATGGATTTTTCCTCATTGGTGGAGAAGAATAATTGGTTTTACAGAAAGCTCTCATGGAGTTTAAGTAAAACATGCCCTGGAATGGCTTAGTGTTGAACTTTATTATAGAAACTATTGACAGTGTAGAAAGGTTAAATTAATTCCTATTTACCTCCTTGTCTGGCAAATACAAATATGTTAAAAAAAATATATTTTACACTTTAGTTGTATATTTAAAAAAAATCCACTTTAAACAAGCAAACAAACAAAAAACCCAAAACCACCAACTTGAATAAAGAGTAGAAGGTTGGATTTAATTTTAGGTTATATTTGCAGAACATTTTTGTATATATTCAGCTCTATAGGAAAATTTTGGATTCTAAAAGCAGCTGCAGATATATTCAGATTCTTATTTTGTCTGCATTACCCCTCCCATCACAGATGAAATATCTGGGCAGTGATACCTATAGTATCAGAGGTCAGGTGATAAAAAGACAAAAGAAAAGGAAGATCATAGAAAGATATTTAACCTTTTGCCAAGACTAGGTAGAGGAACCATGCTCAATGCTTTTGAGGATCCCTTTCACAGCTGCCAAAGGCATAATAAACAATCTGGAGGGCTTGTCTAGGACTGGTTATCTCTGGCACAAGCCACTAAATTCCTTTAAAAACTAGAAACTGGCTTCCACTTCTGAGTTTGAGAAGAGGTAAAATCTGATGAATGACCTGTTGTCTTCCCTGAGTATCAAGAAGTGTATCTAAGTTTTATAAGTGATGGTAGCAACTTTGTCTCATTTTAGCACCCACAGTCTGTGAATCTAAAGGCAAGGCATAACGGCCATAAGTACAGTTCATGCTTTACATAATATTTTTGGGGGCATTTAACTCTCCTGCCCATTAAAACACAAGCCAGGTGTCTTCTGTCTTTTTCTGAGAGGGTCCATCCATTGGTATCTGGCTTAGATTTGTAATTTACCAAAGAGTAAATTACAATCCAGCTGACTTGTAGCTGCTTAAGTCCATGTTCTTTGGTTATTGCAAATATAAAGTGAGATAAACTTTCCTCTGAGAAAAAATGTTCGCCTGTCTGCCAGTTGATCTACAGAGAACTGGGAGATGATAGACCATATAGATCCATATACCTGTTTGGTTATTTACATTATATATAGGTGTATTTACAGAAATGTATATGCATACCTGAAGCAAACACATCAAAAACATTGTTAAAAGTTTTCTTTCACTCCTTGCTCTTGGTAAGATTATTCCATCTTTTATTAGTTATGCCTACTTTAATTAATATTACTTATTAGTTAAGCAAGTGTTGAAAACTACAGACTGAAAACATTAATATCTTTTAACACACATAGATTCTGATATCGATTACTCTAGGGAGGGCTAATGAGTTAACTCTGCATGTGCGTCAGTTCTACTGGAATCAAAATTACACTCAGAGTGCCATAATCAATTTGTATTTAACCAGTGTATGCAAATGAATATAAGAAAAATTGACAGGATAACTTTGAGGTTTAGGCAACAAATTCTATAGGTTCTTTAAAATACTAATTCAGTCTACAGAAAGAAACTTCTTTCCAAGGAATTACATAACACGTTCAATTATCTCTTGGTTACAAGTTTACGGTTCTGCCAACTTCTCAGCCACAGCAGTTTAGAAAGGGGCTGGTGTGTGTAAAAAGATTCAAGATTTGTACTACCACACAGTGCAGCTAGACCTTACTGATGATATATATCTGCAGAGTAACTAAGCTGAAAGTAAGTGAAACTTCCTTACTTTCACTCTTTTGTGCTTCAAAACAGCTCTTTTCCTGCATGTGTTTACTAGTGCATGGTTGGCTAACATACAGATAGTATTAGTCCAAATAATTGTATCATTTGAAAATAAATCTAAAGAAAACCAGTCAAATGCCTGTAGGACTGAAAGTATGGTTTTTAGAAGCTGAAATAACAGAGAAAGCAAGAAAATGATGCAGCTATTCAAAGTATTTTAATATCATCAAACTGTCTTAAAGAAAGTTTATTCAGTCCAGCCCTTTGAGTTATAAAAAGATGGGACCAGAATGATGTGGGAGAGACTGAGGATGGGAATGAATGCATTTTGTGGTATTTGCTTAACAGTGTCTAAGGGATTTTGTTTTCTAGAATTTAGTGTGAGGAGATTTCATCAAGGCTGATTTGAGCTCCAGTTGTGTTCAAGATCCCTCTCCTCTGCTTTTTCTCAGGTGGCACTGCATACCCCTCTAGCTTTTTTTTTGCTTGTTTTCTGCAGGCTTCTGTAGAATATTTATTGGAGTATTTTTAAATTTTTTATTTCTGTTTTTGTTTGTTTCTTGCTTTGGTTTGGGATTTGTTTGTTTTTAATCATGTATAGAGACCTAACAATTCCTTCAAATCTCCCTTGGTTGATTGGGAAACATTTTAGTCAACACAGTTTAGCTGTGCTCAGGCTCAGCTTCTCATTTGGATCTTTCCTTCATCACTAAACAAGCACATACACATATAGTCTGCATTAATTTAGCTGTCATTCCTGGAAAATTTCTTGAAGGAGTAGGACTCCTCAGTCCTCCGCATGAGCTGAGACCTTTCCAAAAAGTTGTAGTATGGCTTTAAAGGGGAAAAAAAAAAATCATCATGACGATTATCAAACACTGGAAGAGGCTTCCAGAGAGGTTATGAAAGATAAGTCCTTTTGGATATTAAGATGCTGATTTGATAAGACCCTGAAAAATCCATTCTTCACCTTTCCTGCTCTGAGGAGACTAGGCTAGAAACTTCCAATTCTTCCCCTCAATCTACATAATACCATTATTTTGAGGTTATAAATGACAGCTGGGCAAACCAGAAAAAACACCTCAAACCACATCAGCCAACAAATGTGCTGTGGGGTGAAAATGAGAGTGACAGAAGTTATTTTTATGTGAGCTCAGACTCTTCCCACCTAAGGACCATCCTGTGTAACTGAGGCAAAGTAATCCTGAGCAGCCTTGCCCTGCAGGGGGGGAATTGCTGTACTGGCAATCTGCATGTTTCTCCACTCTCCAAATCCTATGTAGGGAACAGCTATCAGTGGACTTTGCAACTGGTTGGTGATTCTTGCTTTTGTTATGGCCTCACAATGCCACTCACAGTCAAAACAGTTTAGGAGAATGTTCAGGACATATTCAATTCAATCAGGGGGCAGGGCAGTACGTATGTGCTTTATGATCTTGTAATCCTTCAGTTCCCACTCCTTGTATCTGCCAGTCTTCTGTGCATGCTGATGGGGATAGCCAAGGTTTAGGCAATTACTGTGTTTGGCACCATAGAACTGTTTGTCTCTTGTTAATGATAATACCTGCCATGGAGGAGACCAGTGCTGTGTCAGCACAATTGAAAAGCTCCATCTCAGCTCAGTAAGTGTTCCTCAAGTAGATCACCAAAATATTCAGTGGTTTTGGATCCAGTGATACATCCACTGTGTTTTTCTGACAGTGGGCTAGGAAGATGTTAGCCCAAGGTTTTTTAGACAGCAAAACTTCCCAAGTTTTGTTGATTATAGGGAAGAAAGGGCATACCTCCCATGCCTATTTGTGATGATTTTAGCTGGGGTACAGTTAACTTTCTTCACAGCAGCTAGTATGGGCTGCATTTTGGATTTGTGCTGAACACAGGGTTAATAGTACAGAGATGGTTATTATTTCTGTGTAGCACTTACACAGAGCCAAGGCTTTTTCTGCTGTTTGTAGTGCAACAACAGTGAGGTAGGGGTGCATGGGAGCCTGGGACTAGAGACAGACACAACAGGTGACCCAAACCCACCAAAGGGACATTCTGTACCATATGACATCCTTCTCAGCACACAAAGTGGGCAGAAAAGGGAGGAAGGTGGGGGAACATTTGGACTGATGGTGTTTTTCTTCCCAAGTCACCGTTATGTTCACCTGGAGACGGTTGAATACCTGCCTGCCTGTGGGGAGCAGTCAATTAATTCCTTATTTTGGTTTGCTTGTGTGTGTGACTTTTGCTTTGCCTATTAAATTGTTTTTATCTCAGCCCATTACTTGCCTGGATTTTACTGGCTTTTACCATTCTGATCCCCCCCCCAACCCTGCTGGTGGGTGAGTGAGGGAGTGAGTGGCTGTGTGGGGCTTGGTTGATGGCTGGGATTAAACCACAGCACTGTTGCTGTGTCTGTCTGAAATGAAAGTCCTACCAAATGTAAATCAGAGCTGAGATTTATACAGTACATGTGTTCTGAAAGTATTCATTTGCTGCATTTTAAATAAAGTGTCTCTTTTTCAAGTTTTACATCCTATGGCTGGATAAGAATACTTTTTACCAAAGCACAGAAGAACCTTTTCATCTGATTCTTATAAATATTTGCAGTTAACCATTGAAGAATGAATATTGTGAGTCAAGAACTGGAAATTTGAAAAATAAAATTAAAAGAAATTATCACATAAATCTGAATTATGGTTAGTTAGAATCTGGAGCATTACTCAAGCAGAGAAAAAGGCAAAATTCATTGAATGAATTTCTTGCATTGCATGATTTACTCTGCTGTGTCATTTGACATCTGTTTTGGAATTGGGCTATGTAAAACTTTTGAAGAATAAAACACAAATACATCATTACTTTGACAAGACATAGCTGTATCCTATTCACCATATGCATATTACTTATCATTCCACATGGTTATGTCAATGAGTTATTGTTTAAAAACTCTGTTTTCTCTATGTAATATATATGTTTTTTATGGTAGGTATAAGAAATTTAGATTTTTTTAAATAATAACTGTAATTTTTTAATAAAATCACTGTGTTAGTTTAAACTAATTGACTACATTATCTGTGGTTTATTAAACCCATGTTAATTATTTGAGTACTTTGTAATTTCCTATTTTTTAGTTTCTACTTTTTTTTCCTTTTTAATTCATTTATTTTTTAATATCATAAGCATCTCCTGTTTGGGGTAAATCCTTTTCCATTGGGATCTAATACTATATGCCTGCTTAACTAACACATGTGTTTTTTCACATTATATGTCTACATTTTTAAATGAAATTAATATTCCTGTGAAACTTAGGAGTTCTTTAATGCTGTTCTTTATTAAAAAAGCCTTCTGTGCGCAAGACATATAGAGGGGAGATGGACCAGTAAAACGCTTTTTGGCATTTTGCACATCCGCGGTTAACCGGCGTCAATTTGATTCTTTCCTCCACATGTTGAAACACAGCTCAGAGCATTAAAGTCATTCTCCAGTGATTGGGACAAAAGTAGGTTAGTAGAGTGGGTTGCTAGGAAACCAGTGTCAGTGTCATCTATGACCTTGCAGAGCATAAAGAGACCATATAGATTTATTGAGCTCTGTGGCACATTGTCCAAGTCCTCTCTTGGCTGTCTTACTCTATTTCCATCTGCCATCATGCTGCTGCGCTCCCTCACACATGGACACATGCCCTCCTCCCCAACAGCAGCCGTGTAAAAGGAGAAGTACCTCTGCTTTTTGAGGCTTCCTAAAGCATCACTGTAATTATTCTGTGGCATTAAGCTACACCGTAGTCTCTTCGCTAACTAGACAGAGAAAACGAGCAAAACTGCATCCTTTTAACAGCTGGTTTTGTTATTCTGTGGCTGCGAGAAATATCAGTTCTGCTGGAAGGAGAATTATTGAAAATGTATAAACATTGCAAAATAATTGCACTGTCCCAATCAAAACATTTTTTCAAAGTTGCATCCACAGTTATCACGGCTGAGGTGACTTCACATATTGCAGGGAGCTGTGACACTCGTTGTCTTCCTGATTCCCTTTTTAGAAACAGCTAAAGGTGGCAGCTAGGAAGGAAAACAAATGAAAATTTCATACTGACAGAGAGAAAATTTTAAAAAAATTCTTTTGAATATGCAAAATCTTCCTGTTATAAGAATTTTTCTTCCTCTTTAGGTGTTTACTATTTAATGTTGATGTTTGTGTTACAGGACTAGAAACAACATGCGGTGGGAGCCAGAGAGTGAAATCCTAGTCAGTTTATGTTAGCACTTTAGAGAAAGGGACCACATGTAAAAATCTCAACTGAAAAGTATTTTGTTGGGTGCCTGGACTATTGTATGGTCCTTTCCACAGCTCATCATGGATATATGCTATTTTGTCATTCAGAAATATTTGTGATAGCAAAGGGTATTTTTAGAAAGGGAGGGATCAGTTTTCCTACGCAACTAAATTATCCATATTGCTTTCCTTTACCCCATTAGGTCCCAAATGAATGCTAGAGTCTGAGCAGTTTACTCAGAATACAACTGAACTCTGTATCACAGCAGCTGAAAAGTGCATTCCATCTTGAAGTACCTTTTTAGAGGCAATTCCTTGCTTCTTGCACTTAAAAAATGCAAGAAACCAGGGACCGCTTAGTAGAGCATTGCAACTGACTGTGTGCGTCCTAGAGGTTCTCAGGCACCATGGTGAGTACTGGGACATTAAAATTCCAGGTCACATGTGACTCAGGGCTGCCAGGAGATAAGGCTTCTTAACCAGTCCCAGTAAAAACTAAGAAATTCAGTAGTCTGTTCATTTGTTTTTACTCCCTCTCATGGTATGAAACATAAAAATGGGACAAATGGTAATACATTAGGCAGATCTATTTCTTCTACAGGAGTTATTGAATCTTTATGTGTGATAGGGCATAGAAGTGAGATACACAAACTACTTTGTTTTCCAATATAGCCTACAAGCAGAATTCAGGGTCTACTGTGCAATCCAGGCCCTAGCCCACCCCAAAGATTCCCCTGGCTCCTTAGTTAGCAAGAAGACCACCTGTGACCATTTTAGACCCAAAGTTCCATGGAATGTTCACACTTTTGCAGTTGGACATATTTGCAGGAACCTCAACCATACCAAGAGATAGAGGATGTTTCACCCCACATTTGATTCAGAAACCGTGCCTTGCAATGGCCAGCTCTCCCTGATGGAGTGAAACAGTGCTCAAAGTGGCACATAACCTAAGTATCATGGACATAGGCAGTCAGGATCTCTGCTTCTGCCATGTTTTTGAGTCTGTCAGGTAATTAAACAAAAGCTGCCCTAAGTTCTTAATTCAATTTACGCTATTTAGATAATTTGGCTAATATGGATCTTCAGGTGTATAATGACAGAATTTAATTTTTTTCCTGCTATTATTTTATAATCCATATTGAACTATGTCCACAGGTGGCAGAATAACTGTATAGTTCCCTCTGTTTATAAGTGGATAAACACTGTCAGCGCCATTCAAAGCCTCTCAGCAGGATAAAAATTAAATGCTTTGAAAGTTTCAGGCTTCAGTTAGGAGGAAAAAAGAGATACAAAAGGGAGATGCATAGCCTTAAGACAGAGACCTGAGTGAAGAGAAACCTCTTATATCCCAACCTACAACCGGGGGCTTACTAGGGCTCTGACACAGGCCAAAGTGAGTGGCCACTCTTGTAGCTTTGTGTCCTACACTGTGCCTTAAGTGATGGAATTGGATTAGCAGCGTAACCTTAAAAGGGTCCTCTAAACTGACTTGAAACTGAGTTAGTATTATTTTCAACTAATGGACAGAGAGACACTATGCCTCTCAAATCTCATTAGACAGGGAAGTAAAAGTTTACGTACATTAAAAAATCTAAGAAAAATTATTGAAGTATAAATCTACACTGCTGCCAAACTTTTACTTTCCCAGAGCTTTGACTCCCCTCTTTACCTTAAAAGAAACACTGATCATTAAAGTGAATACTATCTCAGGAAAATAATTTTCTCATCACGATACTGTTGCCTTTATGCAAAGCAAGGGATTGTACTGTCCTCAGGGTTAGACAGCACATAGTCTGAGGTTGTGTATAATTAGTGTCTGAAATGCAAAGTTGTATTACTGTTGGTCTTCTTCAGAGCAGTTGTGCTCTTGATTGTCTTTTAAAGCAACAATTAAAATAATAATCAGGAAATTCCCTTTTGCCTCATTTGGATTAAAGTTAATCTGAGGCTATGTCTATATTAATAAGTTAAGAGAGTACCCAGAAATAGCATTATCTATACTAAACTCCCAAATTAGTCAGTACTGTGTCTTGCCTTCTGCCCACAAGTACTCATTGCTGCTGCTGGATGTTGTTCTCAATTTAAAGTACTGCAAGAAACATTACCATTAAGGAGTCTGCTTACATCTATGGTGTTGTAGAGGCTAGAGGGACAGAGGAATGGGGTGTCACACTGGGTATCAGTGATGCCATGCAAAACACATGGGAAGCTTTAGAAATCTCTGGGCTGCTGTGAGCTTTGATTTTACTGGGGCTGTGGAGGACTTGTGGATAAGTTCACAGGGTGCTTCAGTGCAGGGACACAAGATTTTTAGGAAGGGCCAGGTAGGAAGAAGGAGGTAGAGTCACCCTTTATGTGAAAGAACAGCTTTCCGGAGCTCTATCTAGGCACTGATGATGAGCCAACTGAAACCTTAAAGGTGAAGATTAAAAGCAGACCAGCATGAGTAACCTCTAGGGGTGGTGAGGATTTGTTATAGGCCAATTGACCAGGAAGGATTGGTGAGTAAGGCCTTGTAAAATTTCCTCAAAGTAATCTCATATTCACAGGACCTGATCTTCAAGGGGGCTAAAAACTTGAATGCAGAGCGAACACAGAGGATGAAGCCAGGCTCTTTCTAGCGGTGTTCAGTGACAGGAGCAGGGTAAATGGGCACAAACTGAAACATAAAATGTTCCCTATGAACCTCAGCACACTTTTCCACAGTGAATGTGAGCAAGTGCTGGAACTTGTTGCTCAGGGTTGTTGTGAAGCCTCCATCTTTGGAAATGTTGAAAACCTGCCAGGACTTATTTTTTTCAAAGTTTCATGCACAGTTTTCACAGCTGAGGTGTCTTAATGTTAAACAATTACATACTGTAGGGAGCTGTGACGCTCTTGTAATATGTAACTGGTTCCAGATGACTTTGTTTGGACATGTGACTTGGAAAAATGACCTCTGGAGAGCCTGTTCAATCTTGACCATCTTGTGATGCTGTTCTCAGACCCATGTCTTTTATTACAAATATGTATGGCTGATATAACAGAAACTCAGACAGGAGACTCCTAAGTCTTACCATGTGACTGAAATTTGCCATCTTTGCCTTGGAATCTTGATCTGGTGTAATGACTTTAAGACACTATTTCAAAGTACTCAGTTTTAGTATCCACTGGTGCAAGTAGCAAGATTGGGATGTTATGGATGAGTGGTGAGGTAATTGGCTCTCACAAATGATCCTGTGGGTTAAAAAGGTTTATTAAGGTTTAAAGTTCTTTTGGTATGTGACCCTGCTGCTGTAGCTTGGTTTTGGACCCCTTCAATTTCCCTTCAATCCCCTCTTCTCCCCTCCCTGTTATTGCCACCAGACAACTCTGTCCCTCAGTGTTGTCAGAGACATGTGGGGGAGGGTGTGCACACGGGCCCCTTGCATGGGACAGCTGGGAATGGGGGAGGCTTGTTCCTGGGGGAACACGGTAACACCTCACCAACAATCAAATTGTGAGAAGGACTCCGCCAATGGACTACAAAGGAAAGTCAACTGGTAGACTTTGGGAGGGGCCAAGTATATATATATGGAAAATATTAAAATGTGTATGAGAGCTTATAAATATTCATGTGGCTGATGCAATTTCCCAGGTGTATAAAAGGCAGAGGCACCGTTTTGTGAATGAGCCCCTGGCATCAAGCCACACTCCTGGCACCGCCCCTTCTGCTTTGTGTATTTATTGATTCTCAATAAAACTTTTATTACTCATTCCCACTTGGGGTCTGAGTTGTTTATAACAGGATATGTATGAAAACCTTGCTAGCTCCTGTTATTAGTAGAGACAGAGTCATAATCATGCCCCTAGATCAACACCTGATGGGAACACAGGCCGAGGGATGAATGGATGAGCAGTTCTGCTGAGAAAAGGTTGGGGGTGCTGGTGGCTGACAGGCTGCACCAGGGCCATCAACGAGCTATTGCAGCCCCAAAAGCCAGCCCTGTCCTGGCCTGCATCAAAGGCAGTGTGCCAGAAGGTCAAGGGAGGGGATTCTGCCCCTCCACTCTCGTGAGACCCCACCTGGAGAGCTGCATCCAGCTCCTGGGTCCCCAGCACAGGAAGGACATGGTGTTGTTGTAGTAAGCCCAGAGAAGGGCCACCAAGATGGCTAGTGGGATCTGAAGAAAGGCTCAGAAAGCTGGTATTGTACCTAAATGGGGCTTTTTGTTCCTAAATGGGGCCCACAAGAGAGCTGGAGAGGGACTTTTTCAAGGACACGTAGTGACAGAACAATGTCGTTAGACTGGAAGAGGGTGGGTTTAGACTGTATTGAAATTCTTTCCTGTGAGGCACTGGCAGAGGTTGCCCAGAGAAGCTGGGAATGGCTTCCCCAGGATTCCTCAAAATGTTACAGGCCAGGTTAGGTGGGGCTCTGAGCAATCTTGTCTAGTAGAAGATGTTCCTGCCAAGAACAGCAGGTTGGAACTAGTGAGTGATCTTTAAGGTCTCTTCCAACACAAATCATTCTATGATTCTAGGCAGCAGGGTAACATATTAGCATGTATGATCTAATACTTACTGAACACTTACTGATTTTAATTGCATGGGGTGTACACTGGCTTGAAACCTCTGATCCTCATTCAAGCAATAGATACATTTTGAGAAGAAAAATCACAGGAAAATATTAAATTTTCATTGGTCGAGGCAGGCTTATCTGAATTATGGAATATAGAATCCCAATATTGTCGATTAGGGCGTGCCTGGGCTCGTCCGGCCTTGGTTGCACTGGAGCTATAAGTATCTGCTGGGGATATTCCACCTCAGAGACACCTTTAGCTCACTGGCAATTGCAGCTAGGCTCTCAGAGTCCATGCAGAGTAGAAGCTCAGTTTACCTCCTGCGGAAAAGGTTCAGGCGATGGTGAAGAGAAAGAGAGCGGTTCTGCCGGAGAGTTATATCCAGAGTTTATTCCACGGTGTTACAGTTCTGAATCTTGGTAACAATCTCCAACAGACTCCGACCGCATGGTTCCAAAGCCTTTTAAACCCACAGGGAGGGGGAGGGGAGAGGATAGGTGAGCCACCAACCAGGTGGGAGGGGGAGGGTCTCAGGGGACAATGACACTTGGACAGGCCAATGACCCCAGGTCTGAGGAGCATCTTTGAACTTCTGCCAATCACACGACACCCTTAACTGGAATGTGGAAACTGATAGACAGCAGTTAAAAAGAAGGCAAGGGGGCAGGGGGAGGGGAAGGAAGTTGGCACACCTGAGAGACAGGATCACACCACAACATGAATGGTAGAGTTAGGCTGGATGTACAGGAGATTCTCAGGCTAACCCAGCAACGTCAGTCTCTCCAAGAGGAGAAGGGTTCAACCATCACAGTGACACACCAGAGATGTCACCAGGCACATCAAAGAGCAGCTGCCCAGCAACCTTTCTTGAACCATTCAACCACATAGAGCTCAAAATTCCCACACTGGCCACCCCTGCAGCATATGGACAGAGTTTAGCAAAAGTACAGCCAGAAATTGTCTGAGCAGTTTTATGTCAAAGAGAACTGGAGGATATGTGAGTTTTCACTTGGAAAGTGTTTCCTTTGGCTGTTTATTGTGGCAGAACCTACTTGGAGTGACCAAAGGAGCATAAAAAGAAACAATGACACTTTTTTATGCTGTATACTGTTTAAAATTATTCATTGGAATCATTAGATCAAAAGATTTCAACCAAAGTATATGTCTTGCTTTTTGTCTGAATGCAATCTGAATTTCAACGAGGAAATAAATTTAAAATAGAAGTGAAATGTATACCATGAAAAATGTTCTTGAGTAGAACATCAAGGGAAAAAGGATGATTTTCAATGTCTGAGTGACTGGGAGTGTTACTACAAGAAGCACAGCAGACAGTACAGTAGAAAGTGTGAGGCTGAGCCCTCTCCCTTAGCAGGCATCAGAATGGTGAGCCCACCCAGCACAGGACAGATCTGTGAATTTCTCTGCTGCTGCCTTCCCATGGTGCAACCCATAAGCACAGCCCCATAACAAAGAACAGTCAGCTCCAGCTTTTCAGCCCTCAGGATTCATATATGCATGTATACAGCATCCTTGCAAATGCCAGTCCCTCAAATGTTTCTGAAAGCATGACTTTCTGCCACTTGCCATAGAAGACTTTGTTCTGGGGAAAAAGTCGGTCTGCAATGGAAAAATATGTGATTGTAAATAGGAGTTGTGAGAAATGGACTCAGATCTTTAGGCTAGGCTTGGAGCTATGTGGATAGACAACCGTGTAAGGATCTAACTTTTTTTAAAATAACTCTTCTTTCAGAAGCACCTTGAAGGGTGCCATTGCAGTGTAGCTCAGATATCAAATGAGAGTGCTGCCTTGGCACCTAGATGAGTATTTACAATTACACATCCTCCTTCTAAATGTGGTTTAGATTAAAATTAGATGTAAGGAAGAGATATAGGAAGTTATTTTTATAGTTGGCGGTCCAACACTATGTACTTCCAAAATATTGTTAGGCAATTTTTCCAGCCAGTTATTTTAGAACACTAATGTTTAAATGGGTGTAGATTTCTTCATTTCAGCTACTCATCACATTATTTCTGTGAATTTACAAAAGTGACCCTCACAAATAGAGATTAATAATCACAACAGAAATTTGATTTTTAACTGAAAATTCAAAGAATTAAATGTGCCATCGATGGATTGCTAGTAATTTCCTTGTGAGAATTCTGCAGACTGCATGTTTTTACTGACTCATCGCCTCACTCTCATATTTTTTTTTTCATTTTTTTCCCTTAACTTTTTTCCTCTTTTCCAACATATTTTTTAATTTTTCAGACCCATGCCTGACTGGAGGATCAGAACAGAGATGATACACTGAATGATCAGAAAACTATTTTTCCTTTTCTAGTGGCTTATTTTTCTGGCAGTTTGATGAAAGGAATCTGTTCATGTAGGGTCTAAAGGATATCATAACCTTATCTATAACCATACCTTATCTATAACCATACCTATCCTGTGAAAGGGGAACAGAGCTTCATCTCTTTTTTGGTGACAAAGAGTTATCAGGTCAGCTTGACAGATCTATGGTGCCCACCATACCCAATTAGTATTTAGGTCCCTAAAAGTTTATAGATACATGTATACTATATGATATTCACATATGAATCAAGTGTAACTGAGATTGACCAAATCATTCCTGTATATATGGCCCTGGCCCCATAAAAGCATGTGCTCTGGGGAAAGCAGCAGTAGGTGTACTTTGTGCTTTGTACAGTCCCAGTGTTCTCTGTCAGTGTGCTATTGTTCAATAAGGCCAAAACATGTATCCCCAGTTTTCACTCAGGATTGTTCTGGGACTCGCCATCCCCTTGTTCCTGGAGATGCCTTGGAAAACAAGGGGCAGGGATGCACACAGCAGTGCACCTTGCTCACAGCTGACACAGCGCAGGGGTGGGAGCAGTGCAAGGGTGCTGAGGGTCACCCTGCTGTGTTTCCTGCACCTCTGCTGTTAAAGTGCATGTTCAATGCTCTGCTGAACCTTTTGCCTTAGCTTTTGAACATATTTGTACTCCCAGCCCTTGCCAGGAAGGAGGTCAGCCTTGAGTCTTTGAGAGTGTCTTCTTAACTGCAGAGATTGCAGTGGTCAGACAGGAGCAAATAGCAATTCTCTGCATGCCACCTGTAGAGGCTTCATCTTGGACGTATTTTCTCTGGCAGGCATGCCCAAGTCATGGCAAATTCTCTCTAATACAACTGGATCAGAATGAATCTGCTTAGTATTGGAATCTGTGCTATTGTGTTTCATGAGAATACATTTACATTTCTTCAAAATTTCTTCAAAATTTCCTCTTGATAGTATATTAAAGCCCCCAGGGTGCAACATATTCTCTCTTGGTTACTCTACCTTTGCTAAGTAAGCAAATAATCTGTTACCTGTCAGCAAACAAAAGGCATCGTGTATGTGCCACGCATTACCGCCTTTCTTTAAAAATAAGTATCTCTTTCTGCCTAGGACCATTTTATATTAGACCTTTAGATATACTGAATAAATGTAGTTTATGTAGTTTTTATTAATATATGTTATGTTTACACGTATAAATTACTTCAGCTTTGTTTTAAAACAGCTCACAGAATTTCTATCTTATTTTAGGAAGAATAATGATAAAACATGATCTTACCCTGCACCCTGCAGTCTATGGGACATAAATATGTATTGCAATGTACAATAAATGGAGTTTGGGCACAGAAAACCTTGTAAATGTCCAATTTGAAGATTGCAAGGAGGAGAACTGTTGAAGTGGAGAAAAAAATATGAGTTCTGAAATAAATTTCTGTAATTTTGATGCAGAGTCACTGAAGCAAGCAGCTTCAATGTAGTGGAGCTAAACCACACAGAATGACTTAATTCTTGGACCAAGGGCTGCTTCACCTCTTACAGCTCCTATTCAATGAAAGGTATCACAGTAGAGGATTATCCAGGTGACATTGCTAAAATTATAGAGGAACAGATCACATCCTCAGAAATGCAGAAAACTAGCTATTGGCAAAACAAACTTTTTAGAAGATTTGCCCTTTCAGCAAGAAAACCAGTGTTACAAAAACTCACAACAGACTTCACAGATTCTCTGGCCTCTGTGCTGGGAGAGATAACTAACTCATACTTGCAAGACTTTTACATACTTTGATTAGGGGTGCAAAACAGATGACCTTACTGAGCCAGGGGAATCAGAAGAAAACTGTCACAAGCAATAAATATGAAACAAGTGCAAGTTTTCTTTCCCTGTTTCTGCCCTTTTTTCTTCCATTTCAAGATAGATGGGCAAAAAGCACTATGCAATAGCAAAGTATTTCTTTTGGACTTGCTTCAAACCGTGCAGTTTAACATACAGAGCTTATTGTTGAGGGTTGTGAATGAGGTTAGGTGTCAGGGCAGGGCTGGCAGCATTCAAAGATGCAATAGCTAGAGAAGATCAAAGTCAGCAGATGCTGTGGCTGAAATTTTGTTCTGCAGAGAGATTAGTGAGTAGCCTGTTCTTCTCCTTAGTGTATCCTGAGACCTTTCTACAAAAATCCTATTTCTTACCTCTTTTGGAAATAAACAGATCTAAAAAAAAAAGACATAATCTTTCAATAAAACAAGCACACAAAACCCAACAAGCAAACCAAAAACAAATAGTGCTTATTATAGGGTCATGCATTTCATTATCTCCTACCTTTCTTCAAGCTGCCAAACAGGGCCCAAATTCAGCAATAGCTAATATTGCACATTGTTAAGCATAGATCAATTAATATCTTTTAACTTTACTGCATTGCTGTGAAGTTCTTCTGGTTATAACAATACCATTCCTAACAATAAAAACATTTTGAAATCAACAGGTCAGACAAAACTGCTATTACAACATGCTCATGATTCTACCAACTTATTTCATTTTTTTTTTCACTACAGTTATTTTGTGAGAAGAAATAAAGGTATTTCCCTCTGAGTTTTCTTGTGTCATAAATATTTTTTCAGGGAAGAAGGCAGTGAATAAGTAAAGGTTCTTCCTACCTGCACAGCCTTTCATAAGGCATGCTCATATACTGAAGTGTCAAAGTCAAGCTAAACATCATATCAGTCTAATGTAGGCAACAATATTCATGTGTACTTATGAAAACAGAATACACAATGTAGTGACTAAAGGATGTCACAGAGTTGAAGTTACTAACAAACTGTAGCTACAAGCACTTCACGGTACTTTAGCATTTGAAGGACCTTCAGAACTGGTAGTTCATGCGAATTCAGAGAAATGTCATAAATAGGAGTAAGTCAGTGAGCACTGGTTTGACAAAAATTTACTTGAAATCTGTTAGAATCTGCTCTTTAATTCTGCATGAAATTTAGTATCCATGGATTGCAGGATTGCCCTGAAGGGTGGGGCATTTTTGTCCACTATCCATAAGCAGCAGTAGGGCAGATATTGCAGCCTGGACTATTTACTGAAAGGGACGCCCCTACTTTGGTTCCTGGCCTCTTGAGTTTATAAATGCATATGTATATGCAAAGATATGTTCTGCCTTTCTAACCTTCATCCCTCACACAACACACAACGAGCAGAGTGGAAGGGTAAGAGCCATTGTGGGGACAGTCTAAACAAAGGCATGTTCAAATGACATATGCAGTACTAAGCTGGTGGAATCTTTTTGTTTTCAAACTATTTAGTGACATGCAACTGAAAACAGATTTAGGCTTATAAAGTGATGACAAATAGATCTAGAGACAACAGCACATTTGCCCAGCAGCTGTGATACACTCAGCTGGTGCTCTGCAGCACTGCTGCTGCCTGCAAAGCACATGGCTCCCTTGACCTTACAGCCTCCCTCTGATCTTATGTGGGAACAGTTGCCACATGAACTGTGAGATATGCGTGCAGGATGAAGGATTCAGGTGACATTTTGTTTTGCATTCCCTGACAGACCACTTTTTCCTTTTCTTTGCAAGATTCTCTATCATTGTCTCTTTCTCTCCTTCCCTTCACTGCCCTTTACTTTGTCCTCTTTCTTGCAATGATAGCTCCCAGAGGCCAGGGTGGGATCTTGACAGACAGGCAATCCTGGTGCATCTTTGGTTTGTTCTGCTGCAGCAGAGACATCTGCAGCAGCACCTGACCTTTCCTAGCTGTACAGCACAAAAAGCTGTTCCTATTTATAATAACCATATTTAAAAAGAAAAATAAATTCCAAGTTAAGAATCTATGCCTCACCATATCCTATACTGCCTGAGACCAAACTACTCCAGTACCATTTTGAAACTACACTTTCAGTGGTGTCACTTTCAAAATATACCACCTCAAGAAGCAAGTTTGCTCCATAGTATATTTTAAATCTGAAGTGTCTGATGAGCGGAGTAATCTTTAATTGATTCTTTATCTTCTAAAAGTAGGATGGTGTGAACTGCAGTCTCCTTTTAGGTAACTGTAGAGAACCTAAATTGCCAAGCCTCCTTTTCTCCAGCTCCCTCAGATGTTTCTCATCAGTCGTGTGCTCCAGAGCCTTCACCAGCTCCACAGCCATATCCTGGACATGTTCCAGCCCCTCATTCCACCTGCTGTCTTCCTTTGCAACGAGGGGCCCAAAACTGAACATGTACAGAACCTGTCTACCATTGTTCACTGACTTCAGTCCCCGTCTCTTCAGCTGAGATCTTTTACCCACTTTTAACTGAAATAAAAAAGATGGAAGAGAAAGGGAGTAGGAAGAAAGTCAGCGGAAGATCCAAAATTCCTACTCTGGTTCACGCTGGGAAGGTTTTCTCTGCTTAGTCTTTCTTTTTTGACCCAAGGTTTGACCTTGACTTGTTTGGTTATTGCATACAATAAATGTTTTGCAATTCCACAATTGTGACGACAGCAATATAATGCAAAGCTCCAGTGAACTTATTGCCTTGCACAGATGCTTTTATTTTGCTTTTGGTTTTTTTTTTTCCTCTCCCTGATACAAAGAGACTTTCAAAAGAAGTCTGTTAGAGCGGAAACCCTAAAAACCCTAAAAAGTCAGCCTTTTTGTTTTTTACACAGACTTCACATTTCTACTATGATTTCTTCCATAGATAATACTCTATTACCATATAGAAAATCTTCCAAGCTTTAATAGCAGCTATGACTCTATAAACATCTGAACTCTGTTTCAGGAGATAAGCGGCTTTCTCCCTCATCATTCCACCTCCACAAACAAAATACTGGAGCTACACCACCTGTAAAAGACATAAGTAACTTTCTTTCCTCTGCAATGGGAATATCAGAACACACCCAAGCATGAAGTTTAGATAAAATCAGAGCAGCTTTTTTTCTTTTTAGTTAACAACCAAAACCATAAATACCCTTTGCCTCCCAAATGACATCTTAGCAGAAAATCTACAATTTCCTTGAAAGAATACACTCGACTCTTTTTGGAGGTAGATCAGATGAAAAATATTCTTGCTAACTAACTAATACTTGGTATTTCCTGGGTTCTACTCATTGCAAACAGTTTTGTTATTTGCCTTCTTAAAAAGAGGCTCTGGAAGGTAAATCCAAATCATATATTCTATGCCAAATTTTTTTCTAGTTGAAGAAAGAAACAAAGCCAATGCCTTGCCTTTTTCTTGCTTGGATCCACCTTCCCATAGCAGTGGAATGAACAGGGATAATTAAGTAGCCCAACTTGCAGCAGATTTTTGTATTCCAAAGGAATATGTGCCTCCACTATATGCTAGGAGCCTTTAATTTGGAATCAGTAATGCAGCTGACAACCCTAAGCACATGGAAGAAAAGAAGATTGTCAGTAGTTGATACCAATTCACCAAAGGGAAACCAGGCTCAGTGAATCTCATGGTGTCCTGTCATGACATTACTGCCTGGTTGAGGGGAAAGCAGTGGGTGTTGTCTACCTTGACTTCAGTGAGGTTTCTCACTGTCTATTATAGGTCAGAAAGTATGGACTGGATGAGTGGACACTGAGCAGACAGAGTGTTCCCCTGCAAGTTCTCTGAGGATACAGAGCAGGCAGGGGTGTCTGATGCACCAGAGTGCTGTGCTGCCAATGTGCTGATGGACCAGAGAGCTGGGCTCAGAGGAACCTGATGAAGTTCAGCAGGGGCAAATGCAGTGTTCTATACTTTACAAGGAGTGACTTCATGTACCAGTACAGGATAGGGACTGACCTGCTGGGAAGTTGCTCTGCAGAGAAGGACCTGGGGGTTGTGGTGGACAGCCAACTGTCCACAAACCAGCAGTGTGTCCTTGTTACCAAGGGGGCCAATGGTGTCTTGGGGTGCATTAGGAAGAAAGGGGTCAGTGGGCTGAGGCAGGTGATCCTTCCCTTCTACTCTGCCCTGGTGAGGCCACATCTGGGGTGATGTGTCCCGCTCTGGGCTCCCCAGTTCATGAACGACAAAGAACTATTGGAGAGGGTGCACTGGAGGGTTACAAAGATGGTTTTGTGACTGGAGCATCTCACTTATAGGGAAAAGGGGGTTGGGTCGGTTTGGCCTCGAGAAGAAAGACAGAAAGGGAATTTTACCAATGCAGACCAATATCTTAAAGGTGAATATGAAGAGAATAGGGCCAGACTCTGTCCAGTGCTGCCCAGCAGCAGGACAAGGGGCAATAGGCACAAACTGAAACACAGTTCCAAATATGCGGAAAAACTTCTTTACTTTGAGGGAGACAAAGCACTTGAATAGCCTGCCCAAAGAGACTGTGGAGTCCCATTCTCTGAAGATATTCAAATGGATGTGATTCTGTACAACTTTCTCTAGTAATCCTGTTTGAGGAAAGGGGTTGGACTAGAAGATCTTCATTGGCCCCTTCCAAACCCACCCATACTGTTGATTCTGTAACAGAATGTACAGCAAAAAATAAATTTATTGCAAATACCTTTCAGTCACAAATGACATGAATGACAATATTTTAAGAAAATATTTTGTTTTATGATGTTGTTTGACCTTTAGAAGTGACAGAGAGCTGATATATCATTTAGCATTCTCATACTGATTAGTTAGAAATATGTTTCTAACTGTGACGTGTCTTTAATACAAAAATATTATCAAATATTAAAGGAAGAATGCTTTAGGAGGTCAGATATATTTTAAAAAATCCATTTATCAGTCTAAAGGCCAGAATTATTTCTTAGATCTAAGACATGACCAGGAGGAAAGACTTCACAAAGGTTCTCTTTACTAACTGCTAGAAAACAAGATGTTGAGTAGTCCTTGAATGTCCCCTTATTTAATCAGAACTACAATAAAAGACACTGGTGGTACAGTTATATTTTTTTGAATGTTCCAGGACATGCATTTGATGCTAATGGCTAGTTTGTGGATTTGTGTATTTCAGCAGCCCAAGGACAGACACAGGTCTTAAGGGACGCATTAGAAGTTGTTTTGTTTAATTCTGTTTTAGCAAATTAAAAGTCTCACAAGATTTATTTTTATTCCCAAGCCATCTACAATCATAAACTGTTCAAGGTTTTCCCAGAATACTGAACTATATTTGAAACTTACAGTAGTTTACTTCAATGGAATTTCTTTAGTCTTATGGTCTAAACTTTTTCAAGATGAAAACAGATGCAGATTTATAGGGTTTTGATTTCTTTTGCAAATTAAAAAAAGGAAGAGGAAAAAAAATAAAAAACAAGCCAGCATTCAAGAAAAACTACTTTCTTTGCAATGATGATTCAGATAAAATAATATAATGAATAGCTTTCTAACCTAGGTGTATCTTTCAAAACTGATTGCTTCAACAATCAATACTAACTGCTGTTTTTATTGCCTGTTGCTTGGCCAAATACTACTGAAGTGGAGTTTGTACAGAAATAGTGGAAGGTTAAGAACTGAATTTTATAATACAGGCTAGGAGACCTTTGAACTCTTTTCTCAGTAGAGCTTTCCTGATGAATATAATGCTTTTAATTGTCCATTAAAGACATGAAGATAGTATTCATTCCAAGAGAAACCATAAAAATGTACCACTGTACATTGACTTTCCTTCAGTGAACCATGAGGAACCAGCTTAATTTTAATCTAGAAATTTACCTCAGCCTGTAGTAAAGGAGTATATCTTGAACCACAGTAGGTCAGAACTCAAACTGCTAGGGTTGTACAAGTATGCTGTCGGAAGAGCAGAATGAGTCAGCTGGTAGGGAGACGAAGGCAAGCCAAGAGTAGTGCTCTTCCATTTGAAGTGATGCTGACTATTGAGGGATTTGAAGCAATGATGATGACTTCTGTTGGTCTTCTAAGACAGTAAAAGGTCTTCAAGACTTGCAGCAGGTGCCCAGTTGTACAGGTGCCAGGTGTACGGTGACAGAAACTTCAGGAATTCTTCCTGAAGGTATTCTTCATGAACTCCTCACATCAACAAATTGAAGAAATACACATTGGTGTTTTCAATTGCACTCTAAATTTCATAAATCATGGTGTTTCTACATACTTGGTACTGAAAAGCGTGTCCTGTTGATGTACCTGCATACCCACAAACACAGATGATAAAAAAAAATCGGAATTATCTGCAGAAAGGACTCCTGAAGTAATTACATATTTATGCTAAAATTTTATTATCTGAAAAGTCAAAACTTAAATTATGGAAGAGATTGAATTAGGACAAATGAAATAAAAGAGACTTAGGCAAAAACTGCACAGTGAGGGAAGTACTGTAGTTATATTTTCTATAATCCTTCTCAATAATTTCAGCCGTCTAGTTTTCAAGTTGTTTTGACATATTTCAGTTTTAGAAGTGGTCTGTGAAAAATTGTCCTGTGACTGCTACTTTTGCTTCTCCAGGAGATTGAGAAAGCCAGATCAGGTACTCTCCAAGTACTGTTGGAGAAGGGAAAAATAATCTTGACTTTTCTGTGTAATATTTAAAGCTGAAGCCATGCCAAGCCAGGCCAGATGGCTGTGTAACACAGAGAGAGTGAAAAGCCATGGTGAAATACAGAAGACCAAGGGAAAGCATTCCAAATAATATCCAAAGCTGTCTGCTGGACTGTGGCTTCTGTTCCTGGGAGACTGATTCTAAATTCTCTCAGAGACAGGAGATCTTAACACTTGCATTGGTTACAAATCTTCTAGTCTCAGAAGCCCTCTATACAACAAACAAGAACACAGTTGTAGTGTAAATTTGCAAATAATGTAGATTTTCATAGATGAAAAGCATCTGAGAGCAAATCAAACTAGCAATAATGTTTGCAACTCAAGATTTTATTATTACCATAAAGATTATTACATCTAAATTCATATGTTATTCCTGTAAGAATTGCTATGCTAGGCAGTAGTTTTTAAAATCTGCTTTAATTTTACCACCAGAAAACCATACTTTTTTTGGCTAGTTGGAATCAAAGTTAGCTCTTCCTTTTTTGAACAAATTCAGTAGTTGAATTATCCACGAATAAGCACAGCACAGACCTACCAAAATTTAATATAAAGACATTTGTTAGCTAATTCTCTAAATGCACAAGAATTTCCTAAGACAGATGGATTTATATTGTATCCTTTCAGTTACATTTTCTAGTATGTAGAAATATATGTATTCTAGGTTTCCCTCTGAGTTTTGATGCATGTTAGAGCTTCATTAGAGTGTATATATATCATCCTACGTGGTAGGACTGTTAATGTAATTAACATTGCTGGTATACTACTTTTGCTATCACTAAGCAATGGTGTCTGAACAGAAGTCAGAAAATTTGCTTCCCATTGTCATGTGTGCTAAAAACAGATAAATTTACACAAAATTCTTAATCCTCACTGCAGGGGAAATTTCACAATGCATCCTTTTGACTATTACTTAATATTGCTGGAAGTTGCTTTTCTGCTCTAGCCAGTTGAAGACGAGGACAGTAGGATCAGATTGTAACAGGTACAAACAGAATAATTCCCAGAGAGTGTCCCTCATTTCTTTAAACTGACCCTGAAGTTAATTTAGTTGCAGTTTCTCACTGAGGACTTCTGCAGGCAGGATTGCAAGACACAGTATTGGCCTTGATTATTTTTCTGGGAAACAAAATCACATCAATAAGTAGTTGCAATAAGGAATAAGAGTATGTCTAGACACTGATTGCTTTGTCCTGTGTTTCAAAATAAAAATGTGCATTCAACTAATAATTTTTCAGTCTCACAAATTAAAGAATAGTCTTCATCCATGAAAATATCTCAGTAACTGAAACAGTATTTGAGTTTTTCTTATCTACTACTCTGTACCACAGACATATTTTATTAATATTTCCCTTCATTTGTGCAAGTATGTACTAAAGAACTACCTGGTTTTTATTTTAATGATTGCAAAAAAAGATCCCAAAAGAAATTTTTGTAATAATTTTATATCTATCCATTCTCTAAAAAAACCCCCAAAAATCTGAGAAGTATTGTGAGGAAATTGAAAATATTCCACACAAAGTGTTCCCCTATGCAAGGGAAAAAAACCCCAAAAAGTGAAATACATTATTTCAGTTTAACCAAAAAAATAGCCAAAAAAAAAAAAAAAAACCCACCAAAAAAAAAAAAAAAAAAAAAAACCCTAAACCAAACCATGGTGTTGCAAAGTGGTGTAATGTGAACAAGCCATGGATGGTTAAATAGCAGCCCATAAGCAATCTAGAATCATAGAATATCTTCGTTTCAGGTCTAAAGGTTGTCACTTCTTCCTATGCTTTGCTCAAAGCAGGAGTAACTTAGATCAGGGCCTTGTCCAATTGTATTTTGAATATGTGCAAGAATGCAGACATATTTATTTGATTTTATAAGGAAGGCAGTACAATTCTTTCTATTTAGGTAGGAGAGTTTGTGAAAAACCCTTCATAATCAAGCCATTTGCATTTTTGAAAAAAAGAAATTTCTGTGAGTTTAATGATATTTTAAAGAAACAAGCACTCTTTATTTAGTTTTTTTATTTTCTTTTGAAATTTGCAATAAATGCATCGGGTTTTCAGTCTCAGATTAGATGCCCATGTCAAATGAATATAAGATATTCTTTTGTTATGTCATTAAAAAAACCCCCAAAAACCAGTGGCTGTGAACATGAATATTTGCCTGGTGATTTTATATTGTTTTTTCTTTATGAAGTTGCAGAAGTATTTTCTAATATGATTACATATTTTAGTGATGAAATCAGATTAACTAAACCCTCATAATTAACTATATTTTATATTTGACTATTTTGCCTACATTGTAAATTCCTGGATGAAGCCATAATGAATGTGTCATAAGAAGGATGATAAGGTTTAATACAAATCTATAACTAAGGAAAATTGAGAACAGCCTTCAAAGTCTAGGCTCTTCCAGACTACATGAGGTGTCTAATTTGATCCTGTTATCTTTTAAATCACCTTTTGCAAACTTTGTGCTATTATGAACTTGGGTCTAATATTTTTGACATTAATATTGTGTTGGTTTTGGGGATTGTGCAGCTGAAGGTTCTAAACCACAAGATTTTTTATAATGAATAATTTATTATTCAGGTACAGTACACCACCAGTGTCTTTGCTAAAACTATCTCTGTCTTTCAGAAGTTCTTTAAAAATGCAAATATATAAACAGTTTTTGAGAAAATCGTATTCTTGCAACATGACAAACAGGACAGCACAGGACTGCTGTCTTCCCACTCAGGGCCTTGCTGGGCAGAAACTTTCACAGTAAACCAATCCATGCAGCCCTAAACCATATACAGAAGAGATATGCTTGAAGAGATGGGTTTGGGTTTTTTTCATGGACTAGATCACTGTTCTTAGCTAGCTGACCTTTTGCCTAGGAGTTATAAAATCAGAGGAGATTTCATATCTGAAGAGAGATATATATGGGTTATTTTATTAGTAGGATGTTCTTTCCAATAATGGTTCCAAAACTCTTCAAATACAGCAGTCCATAAGGACTTCATCTTAAACTGACAGAGGTTATGCTTTTAATCTCTTCTGCATGGCTCTCCTATTCTAAATGTGCTATGAAAATTCTAATACGTCATTGCAATGCTCAAGCATTTTTGTATATCTATCAGAACTGTTCTCCTCAGGGAAGTCTTATAGCTATTAGATAAAGTTTAACAAAATGCTAACTTAAGTATATTTCTTTTTTCAGTCTGTTCTCTCAAAACAGAGTAAACACCTGTGTTCATTTACCTGTAGAAACTTCTTGAAGTTTTTTGATATTTTTTATTTCCTTTTCATTTATATCCTTTGCAATACACTTCAGCTGTTTGGAGAGGTAACACATAACATTTACTAGTTTCAGTTAGAATTTTTATACCATAACCATAAAATTGAATTTTATCTAACACATTTATTTTGACTAAAAAGAATAAACTTACAGAAGAGCTAATCTTTACCAAAACCATGGGCAGTTTTCAATACAAAATACCAAGTCATAATAATTTCAGTAGGACTCAGCCATGATAATTTTTATGCCCTCATCTTGATTGTTACACTTAGTTAACTGAGTAGTTAGTTATGAAAGAGTTTGAATCTGATGAGTTTTCTTGCAAGGTCATTTCTTATAATAAAATTTTCTTTTTTTTTTTTACTGAAAAAATGTCTTGATCCTTCATTAGGCATCAAAGAATAATGGCTGAACTCCTCTTGTACTTTTACTCCTAGCTTTGGAGGCAGGGTACAAGATGTGTGTGTTAAAAATAGCTGCACCATGCTATCCTTTAATCAGTATGCATTAGAGTCACTTTCCTATTAGTTCCTCTGGCATTTGAGTAAGAAAAGGCTGATGATCAAAACATTAATCTACATTTTCTCTTCATGAGCCAGTTGTGTTTAGACTAAAAGTTATTTATTAGCCTCATTTTTTTATTTTTTACACTTTCACTGTTAGTAAGAAATAATAAAAGACTTTCAAATGTCTTATAAAGCTAAGTCACTTTTCCTTGTTTGTAGTCTTTCCTCATAAGTTCTACCAAACAGGTGTGTATGTTTATTGTCAGCTGTATTTGTCACTGTACAAGCTGTCTCTTGCCAGTTTTTCAGCATGTCGCTAGACATGATTTATTGTGTGCTGTCATTCTATAGTTTCTTTACAAAGAAGTGAATGTGACTACAACTCCTGAATTAAGAAGTCATCCAAAGAGCAGTAGAAGAGCATAGAATTTATCTGATAATCTGAAACTTGACATTTACAAAATCTCATAGTACTCCATTATTGGGCATCTTGGATGGGAACAAAACTGAAAGAGAATGTATTTCATTCACATGGAAACAATAAGCATAAATTTATACAAATGCCATCAATATTCAAAATGATTTAAAATTAAAGAATGCAAGATTTTTCCTGTGTTTTTTAGTGTTGTTTGAAAGTTAGTCTCCTTGGGCTATCCGTGTTAAGTTACTGGCCAATTATCTCATCAGAAAACTGTTCAAAGAAGATAATACATAGATTATATTCACCATCATTTCATAAATCTGGATCAGATAGAATTAATGATAATCTAGTTGCCCATTAGCACATCTGCAATGATTTGTTCCTTTCACAGATGCATATTTATACATCTCTGATGAACTGGTTTATCTTAATCATATAGACAGGGATACAGGACAAATTACTTAGAATAAGATGGGAAATGGTGATATACAAGCTAAAAGATCCATTCACTGAAAAACCTCTGGTCCCCACTTCCAGAATTTAACACTGGTGTCTGAAGATGAGTGATGCCACACAAGCTCCATTTTCTTTCAATGTTTTTCAATATTCAATATTCATCAGAGACAATCCACTTCACGTAGTTCCAAAAAAAGCTTATGACTCTGTGGTGTAAGACAGCTATCTTCTACAGTGTACACTACCTTAGGAAAGAGAATCAATTGGCATGAACATTTGGAGGTTGTTAACACTGTCTTTTCAAACTGTGGGCTGAAACTTTCTTTCCATTTGACAGATTCTACTGCTATTGTCAGGAACATATTACTGAATAGGTAATACAAATGTCACTTTGATGCTTCCAAGTGCTTGTTATTATTTTGCAGGGAAGTTTCTGGCTTTATTAAGTCTACTAATATTGTTTTATCAAATTAATTCAACATTGATGGGTACTACTTTCTCCCTTTCATCTTCTAGTATGCCCACAAGGAGTTTTCAAATCTGAACACTCTAATTTCCATCTGAATGTGGCTAGGTCCATGTCCCTTGCCTTGTCTTCTGATATCAAAACAAAATGCAATGGATGCGACACATCACTTTCTCTTCCTAGCTTACTACATTTGTTGATGTCATAGAGCCTTCTTGGACAGCACTGGTCTCTTCAAATCTGAGTGGTGCTGTTACCAAAAATTCAGTAAAAAGTAAAAAACTCCTCAACACCGGTGTGGCATTATGAAGCAGGCATTCTTTATTTAGCCAGCTGCATGAGGGGAAAATATCGGGCACACTGTATACATGAAAAATTCTGTTTACATGCTGTATTTTACATATACCTTCATTGATTGCCCCAGAATAAACACTCATATGATAATAATTTTCCTGAAATCATGAACAGATTTTCCTTTTCCTTTATACGTGTGTTCTTCTGACCTGGGGGCCCCTTTGGTGGTCCCTAGTGGTCAGGGACCCAAAAAGAGCTTACTGACTGGTGAACTGCAGAAACTGGGGCTGGGTACCTTCCAGTTCTCCTTCTTACAATGGGCATTTTGCAGTTCCATGACCCAGTGGGCTTTGAAGAATAAGCATTGTGTTATCTCACCAGGTGTAGACAATTTTTCATCTGGCAACACTAATATATCCACAGAAAATAAAAAATGCACTTGAGATGAAGATTCATCTAAACATTGTTGTTTTTCTAGTACAGCTGGTGCTGCTTTCCATGGAGGAACTATTTTGACATTTTCCACAGACAAAAACCTACCTTTTTCTGTTTATAGCCCTAATCACCATAAATCACTCAGAGTAAAACATCTCTGCATGCACACTGAGACTGGAATAACTAATTTGAGTTAGTTAGCTTATGATAAAAGTGACAATGGCAATAAAATGACTGAAAACACTTTGAAGGTTCTGGATTTGAGATTCTGATGAAAGAGTCTGGATCCACTGCTGAAATATTAACAGGTTGAGCACAGCAAAATGTATATTTCCATACAGTATAGTTTGCCTATATACAGTCTCCAAGTAGAATTATTGGCAAAAGCAGGATTCACATGAAATAAATAACTCAGTAAATCCAAGCTGAAGTGGCATATGCCTAAACTAGCCATTAAAAACAGATTAAGAGATGTTTACATTAAAATTAGCCCATCTCTTGGATTTCAGTGTCAACCTTGTGATATTCCTACTCCAAGCTGGTAGGAGCTATTTGGCACTCTTGCTTTGAGTTGTGAATCACAGCTAGCCCTTCCCCATAAAACAAATGCAGTGGTCCTATCTCCTTCTACTTCATATAGCAAGGTTCAATGAAAAGAGTATTTGTTCTGTTTCTTCAAAGTCTGTGTAGTCCTGTCGAAAGGGACTGAGCACACAGCTGTAACACCATATAAGGAGAGTACTTAAGTTCTTTATGTAAAAACAGCTTAAGTATTAAAAAAATAAAAGCCTTTTGGGGCAGTGGAGGAAAAGGAATCCATCCAATTTAAAAATTATTCATCATTTTTCATGAGATTATATTGATCTAACCTGCTGAATATCTGACCTGTGGTGCATGTCTCCACAAGTGGTCTTGGTTTAGGAAGCAGACCTGGTGTCTGGTGTTTCCAATCTCTGCTTTTTGCTCCCTTCTTTTTTTTTCTACATGTCCACTCTTGTTTTCTGTCAGCACATTTCAACACTGAGTCAATAGTACTGCTGAACTGGCAATCTTCAGTTTAAAGCAGAGTATTTCTGTGGTTCATTCATGTAAAATATGACTTTTCTTCTGTTGCACAACTACAGTTCCATTGGTGAAACAGATTTTCGTGGGGAGAGAAAAATAGTGCTGCAGAATATTTCTCCTCCTATCTTTGCAAATTTAGTAAATGTAGTAGTGAAAAATAATTATTTTCCAATGAGACTCTGCAGAAAATGGGAATAATAGATTCTGAGACCTGTCCCAGGGTTTTCAGACATATCCATGGATAATATTCCACTGTAAAATAAATGACATATGACCATGAATTAAGGCAGACCATGAAACTTTCTGTGTTGTGAGTTCCAAAGACTGTGATATAAAGAACAAGGAACAAAATGAGATTATATGCAAAACCAGATTAACTTTCTCCTAGGAAAGATTTTTGCTAAATAAAAAATAAATAAGGCAAACATTGTTTTGTTTACAGTATAAAAAAGCAAAAAAGGATTGACAGAGTCATACCATTGTGAATCTAAAGACTGACATTAAAAACCTCTTAAGCTTTCTGCCAAGATCAAGGAAAGATTTTTTTTTCCCCTCCTTTTTGTTAACAAAGGAACACCAAAGACTTTAGACAAAGGACAAATGTTTACAAAAACTGGAAAAAAGAAATTAATATTTCCGTTCTTAAGAAGAAACCCTAAGTTTTCATAGGAAAGTGTGAGCCAATAGGTATGCACATTTGCCTGCAACCAGATGCCTCCCACAGAAGCAATCTGACATCTGGCCTCAAGGGAAGGTAATTTTGTAATATAGCATTGTTTTAGGCCAGCTACTTGATACTGTCAGTCCAATCACCCATTCATAAATATAGGGAAGCAGACTGTGACCTATGGCATGTACTGTATCCTTTCTGAATGGCACAAGTGAAAACAGTGATTTAGCTGCTGGCATTTTGTTTAAAGAAAAAGAGAAATTAGGATGGATGGATGGCAAGGTTACTGGGCACTTTGCATATACAGGAGAAAAAAAAGATTCAGAGGAACCTGTGAATTAGAGGAAGCTGGGTCTACCATTTGTGAGACTGCAAGAGATTCCTGGCTCAAAACATTTTGGGTGTGTGTGGGGAAAGGAGCAGGCAGGGCCTTGCACTGGTGAGGCAGTGTCCTGCTCTACATATCCCAGCCCCAGAGCCTGTATCCCAGCCCTGCAGTGGCTCCAATCCCTGGCACGTTGCACATCCTGCCCCTGGAGCCCCAGTTCAGCCCCCGAGTGGCCAGATAAGTGGAACTCCCACCTGGGGAAGGACCCAGGAAAGCCAAAGGGCATTTAACCTGAGACACAAGGTCAGCATGTCTTGACCCCATCTCCTCTTTGAATCTCTATGAGCTGAACACTGCTAGAACCAGGAGTGGTAGTTATGTTTGTTCTTTTCTATATCTTTTTTATCTTCCCTTCTTTCTCTTTCTCCATCTAATTCCCTTGTCTCAGAGTTTTGATTATCTTAAAATTGGATGGACTTGGAGTTTTCTAAGTTGAATGGGCTAAGCTAGTACTTTGTGGATGGTTTTATGTTGATTGAGTGCTGCTCTAAACTTTTGCCAAAGTTCTCTGATTTTCTGAAGCTGCCAGTAAAATTTTTTTGTTGTTTTGACCTCTTGAGAATATCTTGTTAGTATTTCTCCTGTGTGTTTACTTAGAGTACATAAAAAACTGCAAGCCCTTTCAAGAGGTTCATTGAGCCTTACTTTTTTGTGCCTTACACCATTTCACAAACTTATTTCTGTATGAAGAATAACTTTTTATTAATCTTCCATGAAGACTAATTAAGCATCCTCTGGGTACACTGAAAAGGAGTGGGTGATACTTCCAAAAAATGTTAGACCAAGCTCAACTTTAATTTTTTTTTGCTTTTTAGGAAATATTTTTCAATTCCATTTAATTCTCCTGCCATGATTAATATGTAGTTATCTGTATCACAGCTAGACATGCTAAAGCTTTCTTGTATAAGTGAATATTACATTGCAGTCATATTAGTATGAAATTTATAAGTAAGTTAATTACAAAATTTCTTTTGTCCACCTCCAGCCTATAGTCTGGAAGAAACAGAATAAAAAACATACAGTGTCTTGGTATTGTGCAAGCAGTGTTCAACAATAGCTAATGCATTCTTGAATTATCAGCACTAGTTTGGTCACAAATCTAAAGCAGAGCACCGCATGGACTATTATAAGGAAAATTAACTTAATCCCTGATAGAGCCAGTAAAATGGAAAAAAGAAAGAAGATAAATAGAAAAAAATTTGCCAGTGTAGGAAAATAATCCTTCAAGTAAGACAGATGAAAAACAATAATAAAAGAAAAACCTAAAAACATTCCAGGAAAATCAATCTATATAGGTTGAAACAAAGTCACATATTCTGTCTCTTCCTTCCTCTTGTCCTCTTTGGAGGCTAGATATCTTTCACTTTTGATTTAATTGTTCAGAACATAACAGCATGATAAAAGATTTTTTATGGAAATTTCTCGCAGCAAGACAATCAATCATATTTCCAACACATTCACTGTCTTGAGCCTCTGAGCCTCAAAGACTTTTTTTCTATGGAGCTTACTTGTTAATTTAACACTGATCAAAGGCTAAAACATTTATCATGCTTATTAGTGAATAAACCTAGCAGCAGGTATCCCAAGTGAGGAAGCAAATCCTCGTTTCCTGCAAGAATGAACTGGAAATTATCCAAAACATTTTTCAGGAGTGACGAGCTGTCAAAAGGAGGCAACTGGCAGATGCAGCAGCTCTAGGGTTAGGAGGAATGAGAAAGAAAAAAAAGAACAAAAAGGAAAAAAAAGTGTCTTGTAAAGGTATCTATAGGCTATTCCATAGGGAATATTCCACATTTTCATTCAACTTAGTTCTGATCTGCTGTAGCAATTGACCTTGGAAAGAAGTTACACTATAATTATAGGAGAAATTGATCACATTTGTTTCTCTAGAGCCCTAATCTTTCTTGGATCCTAAAAGGGAATGTTGACAGGCTGGGGAGGATTCTCAGAAACATCTTCTGTACAAACAACCCCAGCGTGACCTGAGGAGAAGTAATAAATCTACATTTACCAGTTTGTAGCAGAAGGAAACAAGGACTGCATTCTGCACTGGTGCACCACCTAAGTTTTGGACCCATTTACAACCAGGTAATTTATCCACAAAAGTTTCTTGGCGAAGGAGGATCTTGATAAACCTACTAAGCTAATACTCAAAATAAGTAGTAGCTATTGTCAAATATCTTGCTTTTTTGATGAAGGTAATTCCACCAACAGTTTTTGATTTGTGCTGCTTGCCTTTTACCCAAAGATGCTACTGCTTGTCTTTTAGTCTTTTCTCTTGTGTGCTTGTTATCACTTCACTTGGACATAGTCTGATCTTCATCTTCCACCCAATTGCCACCCTCTTTTGCTGCATCTAGACCATCTTTGATTCTACCTCACTGAAAGCTGTGGATTTCTAAATTCTTTGGTATCCTCTCCATCTGCATTTATCCTTCAGGCTTCAATGCTTTCACTTAGCTAGCTGCATCTTGATATGCTATCCAGGAGCACAAATAGTGTGGAATTATTGCAGTATTTACCTGCAGTGTTTAGCAGTACACTGCTGCTCTATAGTTAAAATATGTTAACACAGGCATAGTTTTCAGCTCCAGGAACTGCAACTCTTACGGATTCTGCAAGAGAAGGGGAGACTACATGACAATCTATACAGAACAAGACATATTTATGGCATGAGAAAGGAAAATTAACCTACAGCAGAGACAGTAGGTGTCCTGTTTTCATACAGCTGTTCTTAGTGAAGTATATTGAATTTGTGTATTTGATTATAAGGATCTTATAAACTGTGAAATTAAGTAAGAAACTCAACACAGCACGCTGGCTGACAGAGCCAGGATTATGGCTTCAAACCATTCCGACTGCTGGATTACTTTTTTAGATTTTTAAGAATTTTCTTTTTGCCTGGATTACTTTGCAATAGGAGCCCATCAGTGTTCTATGCATCAACTCACTCATTCGCTGTGGAGAAAATTTCAGCTTAGAACTGACAGATATGAAAGGTCCTTGTTACTATTCATCTTGGCCACTATTCCCAAGAGCAGAAGAAGACTCTTTGAACATACTTTCCCATGTTAAACAAAGTTTATTAGTGAGAATACAGTTACTATTTTCCATGAAAAAATTAGAAACCCATAGAAATTAGATTCTGTGTATGATTACCTCAGAAGAGAGAACACCACAAATAGGCGAGGTTTCCCATATTTGTTTTTTTCTACAAATTTTATTTTGTTTGTACATACAAATTTGGTGATTTTATTTTTCTCTTAATAATCAGTGACTATTTTCTTGCCAAAGTGGGAAAGAGACAAGGAAAACACAAGAGTTTCAGTGTTTGTACTGAATGTTCTTTGTAGTTCTGAGCAGCAAGTAAGTCCAGGAATAGTGAAGTAAATGCAGAAGTTATGACGTACTTTAAGAGTAAGATTTGAATGGTGAATTCCTCATATGTCTCACATCTTGCCAGAAGTGCATAGGCTTATCTGTGATCTTTCAGCTGTTACAAGAAGAGCCTCATTTTACAGACAAACATGACAGCAGAAAAAAGACCTGCAAAGACTAATTTAAAATGCATGGAAATTATTTTTATTTTGCAGTGGATCTTACCAATTCTATGTTCTCCTGCTAAAGAGAAGTGTGGTTATAATTTGAAGATGTTGTGCTTTGGTATCTATTTTATATTCTGTCAAAGGGAAAATGAGAGGTCTTGTGGAATAAAAGAAAGTCTCTTACTTCCTCTGCTGTGACCCTTTCTAAGGTTCCTCTAAAAAATACAGAACTTCTGGTTGAAAATATGAGTAGTAACAGCTATTTACTCCAAAAAAGTGAGAAATCAGGTTAAATACTCCCTCCTTACCTGGTATTTTTTATTGTCACCAACATCAGTAGTAAAAATATTAGACATTTGTATCTAAAAATAAAAAAAAAATCTGAAAAAGGAGACTAGGAACATTAATTAAATATTTTTCAATTAATGAAACTGATATAACATTTATTTCTTAAAAATCAAATAGTGTTACCACAAGCTAAGACAAAAATTCTGGAACAGCTTCAATCATTTAAAACAAATATGAAATTTTGAAGATGATAAAGGTAAAGGCAGAACAACTTCGAAAACTTGTTTCCTTTTCCTTGTTTTTATATAGTATTTTTACATATAAACAGAAGCAGAGCAAAGATTCTTCAGTGCAGTAAGCAGAGTAAGTCACATGCTGTTTTTAAGCGTAGAGAGGAGATTATATTTCTGATTTTTTCCTTAAAAATGCATACTGAAATGCCACTGTTGCTATGTTCTGCTAAATAAATCAATAAAGATGGGCAAATATGTGTTTTGAAAATTGAACCAAATAAAAAAATCAAATTAGACATTAAGTACTATTTGGGTATGAAACAATCTCCCTTGAGAAATAGTGGAAAAAAGCTCCATCTCTAAGAATGTTAACAGTTTTATTACACAAATTATTGGAAAATATTATTTAAGGAATAATTTTGTTCTGACAGCAGTCTGGACTAATGTGCCATTCCCTTCCTGTAGTTTCTATAATATCTGCCAATAATGCCTTTTAGTTTACTTGATCTTCAACTCTCCTTGGAATCAGCTGGAGACTTTGATTAGAGCACATATTTTAATAATCAAGTATGGACTCTGAACATCAGGAGTGGTATAGAAACCTGAATAATAAATAATGTTTAAAATGTACTAAGTTTCTTTCATGCCTATCAAACACAGTTACAATGCATATTTGAACATATTGTGAGATACCCATGTAGCATTCCCCTCCTTTCAGCAAGTGTCATGGGCTAACAATTAAAAACAATATGACATTATACAATCTATTCCTGGCTGTTGAATACTGTAGCAAGTATAATAAAGGAAGCAGGAAAATGCCTTGAAAAATGACCATCCAATTGGCCCAACACAATTCCTTCAAAGAGATAAATGTTATTGTTCCATGGACATCAAACAGGCATGTAGTAAAATATATTTTACTGGGAAAAATTCTCAAGCTTTTTTTCTCCACATTTTTCTGCAGTAAGTACTTCTTTCATCAAAATCAGAGGCTTTCACCTTGTTTCAAAATGTCTATACTTTATACTTTTGCTTCATTGTGGTGTGTGATTAAAAGGGCAGGGTACAGAAGAGATTCCAAATTAGCTACCAGCAGGCACCTAAGCTGGTTAGACCATGGTGCTGAAAACATCCAGGCAGTGGGTTTGATCCCTGCACAGGCCTTTCACTTTAGAGCTGGACTCAACAATCCTTGTGGGTCCCTTCAAACTGAGAATATTCCGGGGGAAGTGATGAAGATTGTTATTCTGCATTCCAAATACTTTTATGTTTCTCTGTTAAGGCATCCTTTATTTCCTTGATGGACTAAGAAAATAAATTCTGACATTATTTTCGTCACCGGTCTCTTCCTCCTTTTTACTTTGCCCCACATTTCTGAATATTTCCAAGTAATTATTTTATTTTCAGCTACTACAGCCAATTACACTGGAGAATCAAGATCTGGGTCCTCTCAGAGCCAGGCCCAGCTTCCCTAAAAGCATGTGGCTCCTTCCACTCATATCAGCTATGTCTCTATCAGGCTTTGAGTAGTAATCAACTTTTACAGTTGATCTATTGTTCATCTATTATTAGGGAAATTTTTTTATGATGAATACTTGAATTACAAGAAGAATAATTTTGGTGTGACACTGCTTTTTGATAGATACCCCTTGCTATTCAGTTTGGATGACTGCCTGCCAGACACAGATATGGAAATGGCTTTTCCACCTTACTCATTTTAGCTGTTGATTATAATTAATTGGAGCTTCTTAAGGACAAGCATATGTTGTGCAGTAGCAGATGTTCAGTATAAAAATTTGTCTTGGGAAAACACATCCAATCAGTGCTTATTTGTGAAAGAGGACTGATGACAAAGAAATAATTAGTGTTCTGTAGACAAATGCTCTAGGACCCTGAGTCCCTGAACTGTGAGGCCACAGTGTATTGATCTCAAGATGTGCCTTTACATATTCCTCATCTGCTAATGACAGGGTAAAACAGAAGAACATGAACTTGTATTCCACTGAACTCTGACACAGAATGACCTAAGGGCTAGAGGATTTTGTGGGCATATTTGTAAGAGTCAAGATACAGAGAACCACAGAATCATAGAATGGTCTGTGTTAGAAGGGTCCTTACAGATAATCTACTTCCAAACCCCCTGCCATGGGCACGGACACCTTCCCAGATTAGTCATAGTTCCATCCCACCTGTCCTTAAATATTTCCAGAGTAGGGTATCCACAACTTCTTTGAGTCACCTGCTCTAGTGCCTCACCATCCTCACAGTAAAGAATTTCTTCTTAATGCCTCATCTAGACTCAATCTCAGCTTAAAACCATTTCCCCTTGTCTTATCACTACATGCCCATGTAAATAGTTTCTCTCCATCTTTCTTGTAAGCTCCCTTCAGGTTCTGGAAGGCTGCTATCAGATCACCCGGAAGCTTTCTCTTTTCCAGGCTTCAGAGTCTCAATTCTCTTGGCTTTTTCTCAGAGGACACATGCTCCATTCCCCTAATCATCTTGGCCTCCCTCTGGACTTGCTCCAACAGGTTATTGTCCTTTGTCTACTGGGGACCCAATGCTAGACCCAGCATTCAGGTGGGACCTCAGAGAGGAGCAGAGGGCCAGAACCTCTTCTCTCATTTTTCTGGCCATGCTGCTTTGGATGCAGGACATGATTGTTTTTCTGGGCTGCAAGGGCAGCCAACTCTTGTCCAGCTTCTCACCCACCAGTGCCCCCAAGTCCTTCTCCAATGGGCTGCTCTCAATCTGTTCATCACCAAGCTTATATTGATAATGGGGGTTGCCCCCATTTGGTCTTTTTAAACCTCATGAGATTTCATGGGCCCAAGTTTTGGGCTTGTCTGGGTCCCTCTTGATGGCATCTCATCCTTCAGGCTTGTCAGCTGCACCACTCAGCTTGGTATCATTTCCAAACTTGCTGAAGTACACTTGAGATCTTTTTCTGTGTCATTAATGAGAGCATTGAATAAGAAAGAGAAAAGTCTAGCATTTTGTTAACTACTTTATATCAACATATGACCATAGCATATGAGCTGTTGTTAGCCACAGTCAAGCAGTGGGGTAGCTGATAGACCAAGTAACTTTGGGAAAACATAAAATTTTACAGGCTAAATGTCATTTCCTTAAACACTGATAAAGAGACTCCTGCAGTCACTATGTTGCTACTGGTCATTTCACTATAATTTGCTTGTCCTGAAGGCTCAGGTGCAACTGTCATTCTTGCCTGTAAGAATATGTCACACCAAGACTTGAGTAAGCTCTGCTGAATTTCCTTCCAGGTTATTTAGAACTCACGTAGTCATAGTTTGGGGAAGGGTGATTTGTTGGGTTTTTTTCTCTGCTTGATATCTGTAGTTAATATCAGATTAAAAAGCTTGCGCAAACAGCTCATGAAAGGTAGATGTTTCTCAAATGAAATGATAATTCAAAAGTTTGGCATAATTACAGTCTATTTTGTTGTAAAGATAAGCAAATAAGCTTATCAGAAGATGGATAACTTATATTGTGGAGGTAAGATAAATGTAAACATATATAAACATAGCATGCATCTGAACATCAACCACTCGCTATTTACATGGAATAACCAACAATTAGAAGAATTTATTAATTTGATTCATGGCTTTGGTTTTAACTTAACTATATAAGCAGGAAAGAAGAAGAAAACAACAGAATATTGTGAAATTTAGCTGGAAATCCTCGTAGGAGATCATACAGCAGTATTTCAGCTGTGTAGATAAAAAAACTCCAGACAGAAGGATATGAGTGTTCTCACAGCTGATTCATTTCAAGGACAGTCAATAACGAAGTGGTTTGGCTTAATGGTTTAAAAAGATGAGCTTAACATTGCTAGTTAATTACTGTGTTTGTAAAAATTGGGAGAAAACCTCCCTCTGCTCTCACAGGAGACATCTAAAGTCAATTTTGATTATATTCATAAAAGGCCAAATTTGCATTGCAAATCTATGGAGAGATGACCAACAAGATTGTTTCTTTTTTCCAAGGGTGTTGCTCCTAGTGTTTTTTTACTTTTATTGAGAGGGTGGTTTTCACTGCCCTGGACAAACTCCATGCAAGTTGTGGGGGTGCCTGTCTGCAGCCACAGCATCACCCCGAGAGGATGATGAGAGAAGCAGAGTGGCCCTGCTCCCGCCTGAGGTGCCCCAGCCCACAGGCAGCCCCTGGCCGAGGCAAGAAGGCACCAAGTACAAGTTGTCCCAGCTGCCTGCCTTGCCATCTCCTGCTATGAGGAAGGTGAAGGCCCTCCACAAATTGTAGCCCCTGCCAGAGCGTGTAGCTGCTTTTGCTGACAGAGCAGCTGCCACTGCTGGAGAGACTGGGGGTTGGAAAGGGGCAGGGGGAAGAATCCGTTTTTACTTTGTCTCCCCACAGCAATTGACAACGGGGGCCACCATCCAGGGGAGATGTTACTCTGCCATTTTAATTTTCTCCTTGTTCCCAAGGATTGGTGAGATTTCAGCAGCTTGGTAGCTAGTGGCTATTACTGTTATTTTTTTGCCTGTTGCTATTTTGATTTTAATGAACTTACTTTTTCACTTATATCTACTTGTATTTGTTTATCCTTATTGGTAAGAAATGGATGGTTAAACTATGGAGGAGGTAACCCATTCTAGGATGTCCCCCTTAAATCATCTTAAACCAAGACACTTGGGGTGCACATTAGTGTAGAACCTCAAAAATTACATCAGTGCTCTCTGTTACAGGCACTATGGTAAATGTATTTTTAATATTCTGGTGGATTTTTCCTCATATTCCCTGAGATAGTAATTCTCATATATAGAATGTCTTGATATAGAAATTGGGCAGATAGAAACTTTCTAACTCAGTTTTGAGTATTAGAAATCTGTCATTCTTTATCAGCATGCTGATCACTTGGAGCATCCTTCCTCTTATCGAGTGTCCTCAGCATAAGGTAAAGAGAGTTTTTGTTTACAAAACTGATTACATATTCAGCAGCTATTCCTGATTACCTGATGTACATGTATCACTTTATTTTACATGGTTGTTCCCCTATCATAAGTCCTAACATGGTTCTTTGGAGTCCTTTTCAGTGGTCTTCAGTGTCTGGTGTCTTTTTTAGGTGGCTGTTCCTTGACCCCCACTCTAGAGTAAGCACAATATCATTGTTTTGCATAACTTCTACTTTGTCAGCCTTGCAGAGCTGAGCTGGTATCCTGCTTGAGTTCTGCACAATTTCTGCATGCCTAAATTACGTCTTTTACCTATTTTTCTGAGGCTGCTGGAAAATATTCTTCAAATAAAAGAAAATATCTCTACTTTCTTGTTCTGGAGTTTCACCTCCCACAATAGACTTATTCTGGTCTGTATCCTCTCCATTAAATTGTTGCTGTTGTTGTTTTTGCTTGTTTGTTTTGTTGTTTTTATGTGGAAGAGTGAATTATCCATGATGAAGGGTAAATAGGTGAAGAATCAGAGTTAGTGAGTTTTAGATGCCAAAAAATAAACAATTAGTAATAGAAAAAAACATAATCAACATTAAAAAGTAATCTGTTCTTGAAATACATGACACTCAGTTTGTGCAAATTTCATGCAATGCTGAGGTACTCTTTTAAACACTGTAAAGTAAAACAGAAGTATAGATGAAGAAAGCCTTAAGGCAAAGAATTAATGAAAAAACTACCCTGTTGTGAAACTCAGCAGATTAGCAGCTATAAAATGGGTATTATATTTAGAAGTGTTAAAGCTGGTTTGAGTTTTTAAATTTCAGGACGGGAAGTAAGATGAACTCAATAGTGTACATCTGTTAGCAGTTAACTAAAAATAGTCAACACATTGCTGACCTCGAAAATATCCAAGGAAAAAAAAGAAAGAAATTAATATAGTGGGAAGGTAAGTGAAAGTTCTGACCTCAGAACAATTAAACAGAAGTTATTCTATTGGTTGATATATTTTTTAGTGTCCTAGAGCCTCTTGATCCCTAAATGGTTTCAGAAAAGATAAAGTTGAGAGTCCTCAGAGAGACCCACAATCTAATGAGAACTGCTGTTAAACAAGCACTTTTAGATCCACTTGAAACTGACAACACTTAATGCTTGAATTACGTTTTTATTTACTTACTCATTTAAGTATCATTGCCTATATATTTAGCACTTCAGTAAGGAAAAGTTGCCCCCTTCATGTTACTTCCTTCAGGCAGAAGACTGGAAGAGACATCTGGTCCAGCTCCCGTGATTTGGTAGAGCAGGATCAGTGAGAGGCTGGTGGTGTGCAACACTCAGCAAACACCCAAAGCAATTAGAGGGAGAGGGCAAAGACACCCTGGAGGAAGGAGGGGCAATTGATTGTACACGTATGCAGCTATCAGCTCTAGAGGAAAACATGCACACCTTCATTCAATTACAAGCTGGAGAAGAAACTTGAATGCAAGACTGCTGTCCTTATGAATGTAAGCTGGTATTAGCAAAAGTTTGCATAAGGGAAAAAAAACATCAGACCCCAACATTCCTCTCAGCAACTCTCATCTGCCTAGGATATAATGAACAAAAGACATATTTAAGATTTTATGCAAAGAAGAGGAGGGTGAAAAATGTGTAGTCCAACAAGCAACAAGCCTTGGACGCATACAGTGCAGATGAGCCCTGATGAATGGTCATGAAAACAACATGACTTTCCATACTTCCATGTAAATCAATGGGATTAGCAAGGAAGTAATTTGCTCACATCAGTGAGAGTCTGTCCTGCAATATATGTACAGCAAGATATATACTAAACCATGTTATGCATGCCTGAATTAATAGGGTTAAATGTGCCTGCATGGATGAGGCATGTATCTAGAGGGAAGAGACATAAAAATTCATTATAATCACATGTGCTTTTTGTGATAAATGAAAGCAGAAAACCCCACATTAAAATATAGTGAAAGATATCAATTGCATTTATATTGTCTACCTTGACCACTTTAAGAGTCTCTATGTTCAAGTCAAAAAAAGCTAGGCTGAAAGTTTTATCTTAAGCTTTTGGAAGGCAATTAGAACAGAGTAAACTAAAACTATGTTCACTTTTCAAGCAGTTCAGTCTGAAGTGAAACTCTAGTATGTGCTATAACATTAAAGAGTCTTTGACAGGTTTCTATCCCATTTGAAAAAAATGCTGACAGCTAGATATCATAGGAGTTTTGCTTTCATATGCAAATTCAAGCTTTTGCGCCTGGTTCCCATCAACAATTCAGAAAATTGCAGACGTCTTTTAATTAAAATGTTTTAACAATAAAACCTGAGAAAAACTGTCCTGAAGTCTCTTTGATGCAATAGAAGATAAAATCTAGTGACAATTTTGCTAATGTATTTGAAAGATGCAACTTTTTTTCCTTTTCCAATAACTGAGTTTAATGTCAAATCACAGATCAGTTCATTATCAGTCAGGGCTAGAGGCAGCATCACCCAGTTGAGTGTATTTTGAACTGAGGTGTAAATCTGAGATTGGATTGAATGGTCATGTTTTTCAGATAGTCTCAGGCTGTAAATCAGACACTTCACTTAGAAACAGATTTTTTTGAATGGTGTTACATGCAGACATCAATAAATAAATTTTTCTTTGTCAGAAGGAATAATTGCTGGCGACCTGAGTTTTAACACGATGTAGGAGCTGGATCACTAAACTAATTTATTTAATCAAAAAAACTTCCTGAGACAGAACAACTGAATTCTGAACATAGGATCTTTGGGAAAGGTTACGGAGGATACAAAAAACATATCTGAAATTAAATAGGCAGCAGACCTAAAATCTTGTCATAGGATAGTGGCATACAAACTTCACATGTTTGCTGTATTCTAAGTTTTATTAGGTTCTGATCCACAATTTTTTTCTTAGGTTCTGATCCACTGTCTTTCATGATGCAAAGGGTTCATAAGCTAGTAAAGGAGAAGCAGCCCCACAAAAAATGTTTGTCTTGCAGCCTTGTACAAAAGAGTATGTATGAGCAGGGCTATTGTTGTGAGTGTTTTGTTACAGCTCGTTGCAGCAAAATGCAAAATACAAAGATAGCTCAAGGGATTTTATCACCTGCGCTGAACTGAGACTATACAACCTTCTCAGTCTTCAGTTATTCAAGTATTTTGATATCTCTACTATTTTCAAATACTTCCTAGGTTATGTAAAGATTCACAATAAATCTGCATGCTTTTACCACAGTAATCAAAAATGTCTTCCCCTGCTCTGTGGGAATTTATAAACACAAATTTGTTATGCAAAGGAGCACATGGAAAGAATGGGCCTAAGTGTCATTGATTCCAATGTTAGCATTTTGTCTTAGTTTAAGACAGTTATATGGGGCAGAGACTCCCAAATGAGCTACCTCCCCTTCACTTTTAACCGCTCCCCTTTCACCAAAAAACCAAAGATGAATGCAAGAAGATTTTAAGTGAAAAAACAACAGTTTGCTAAAAAACAAGTCAGCAACAACCAAGGTATCAATACCCAGTAGACACAAAGGTGCTGAATCCCGGGGGTGCCCTGGGAGCAAGGAAAACGAGATGGCAGGGAAGGCCCTCCTGCCAAGATGGCAGCTGCCATAACAGACAGCATGGACTGGAAAACAAAGACAGTATGGAAGATAAGCTGCTTGGCTGATCCTTCCCCCAGAACAAAAGACTGGGAAGGCAGGAGCTTACGAAGCAGTTCCAGTGGCAGATGGGAGGTGCTGGTGTTGCGTGGGGCAGCTCCGGATGCGGATGTCACTTTTTCTGTTTTCCCTGCTTCCTGGCTGGACCAGCGCTGGAATTCCAAGTCACTGCCGTGTTGCAGGGGGGAGAACCGGTCCCAATAAGCACTGAGAGGAAGTGGCACCAGGTCGGGTGGTCCCATGTGTTGATGTGGTGTGTGGGCTCAGTGCTGACACTGCCTCCTCCTGCTGCACTCAGCTGCTGCTGCTGCTGTCCTGGGTCTCTGCCCCGGTGCGGGGGGAAAGGAACAGTTGTGCTGAGCACTGAATAGTGGTGGCCCTGGCCCTCCCACTCTCAGCTTGGCACGGTGGCTTGTGGAAAGGTGCTGCAAAATTACCTCTGAAACAGTAATGGGTTTTGAATGCATCTCTTGGGTTGCTAGTGTGAGACCTGAACCAGGCAACCTCCTCCAAGGCTGGAGAGAAACAAAAGAGGGCTCAAGTTTGTGTGTTCCCTATTTTTAGAGGGACACAGTGCGCCATTCATACATGAACCTGGGGCAAAACACGAAGTTAGGTGTCAGGTTTTAAAAAGATAGAATGGTAATAACCTCGGACAAGCTGGCATAGAGAAGATATGGGGTACTCAATGATTTTTTGGTTCATCCAGGTCAGTTTACACAGTTTTTGAAATAATCAGTCAAGCCCGAAAAGGAAAGAGTTGAAGGGAAGAGAGGAGCAGATACACAGGATTTACCAAAACCAGACCTAAAGGCAGGGAGGGAAGGGAGGGAGGGAGAGGAGAGAGGGAGGGAGGGAGGGAGGGAGGATGTGGCAGAAGGAAGTAGCGGAAGTGGCGGAAAGATTTGCCTTCTCTCATTTCTGCTGCTTTTCCAGAGTTGGTGGTGACAGCTGCTATTCCCAGCAAATTCAGCCAAGGGGTTACTAGTGTCATACACTCCACCAGATATACTGTATCAATAGAGGCTTTATCATATGACAGCAAGGATAAGCTGGAAGTGACCAGAGGTTACCTGCATATCCTTTGGTACATGAGTTAAACTTCTCTACTCCCCATTATGCCAAGATGAAGACACTGAGAGAGTCATTAGCCTTCTAAACTTCTCTTCTTTTAAAGTCTGTTGAGTTGCTTATAGTGTTCACAAAGTGCTTTTGAAGTAGAAATTCAAATACTGGTATCGAGAATTCTTGATGGCATTCTTGGTCTGGTGATTTCCAATCCCCTGATGAAAAATTGATTGAAATTTGGGCAGGATGGAAGGGTAGGGTGAGATGGTCAAACCTGTTGCTTGTGATATCATGGCTCAATGCATTGGTAGGATTACACCAAATACCTATTCAAAATTAAAAAGGGCAGGGGAAGCTTATCACACAATCACCTATAGAGATAGACATCAGAGAAATAAAAGTTAAGCCATAAGAAACATGTCTGTGTCTGAGTAATGTTTCAGTTCATCCGCTCCCTTTCTCTGTCTGTTCTACTTAGTGATTCATTTGGTTGAGTTTCAGATCAAAAAGAAAGTAACAAATATGCTGTGCAAAAGAGAAAATTGTTCCATTTTCTCAGGGCATACTCTCTCTAGGTCAGAGACTCTAAGGTGACAGCTACAAATGTACAAATGTATTTAGTATACAGAGACATGTAGCTTCAGGGAAATCTTTTATAACTGGCATTCCAGTTATAGTTTCTTTAAAATATGGCTCTGAAAATCTCAGAGGAGAGTACGGCAGTTCTTATTAGTGGGTAAAGTTTAGGCCTGGTCATTTTCTCAGGGAGGTTTAAACAATTATGCTCTTTACTCTTAGTAACTTACCTTCATGTATTTTACTTCTGTCCACAGAAAAGCAGCTCTATGTAATGAGGTGAAAATTTACTCTGGCACAGTATCCTGGCTCTCATAATGGCCAGTGGTAAACACTTAGGAAAGACCTAAGCTCATGTTTTTGCCCTGATGTACCCCACCTTAATATATCACTGATCCAGGCCTGTGGATCATTCGGCTTAGATGACGATGGAGTTAATCTCATAAAGTTGTTCAGTCTCATTTCTCTTTCATGTGTTTTGCTTTCAACATTTCCAAGAATCTGAGTAAAAGAAGAAATGAGTTTATACTCTAATCGTAAAGCTTAAGTGGTTTTTCATATTTTGACTTAATAAAGTCACCAGTGAGAAGTGTAGTACCAAATTAAATTAAAAATGAGACTGAAAATTTAAGTTTTAAATTTTTAAAATTTTCCTATCTTCAAGAAAATTCACTTATGAACTTTTGGTCAGAAATGTGTACTCCATCTCCATCTCTGACCTTCTCATTGGTTCTATAAGGTCAACACACTATCTGAAGTCCAAATCCATTCTCATGGTACGTGAGTTTGTAGGTCAAAGATCAAAACCTAAAATTTTAGCATTTTTCCAAAAGAATCAAACAGAACTTTATTTTTCCGTTTCACTACTCTGCTTTGCTGCTCTTTCCCTCTGCCAAATGAATGCTACTGCATTTAGTTTCGTGGTACTTTCCAAGGCACTGCTCTCCAGGCTCTTGTTGCCCAGGGTTGTTGCATTGCAGGTGCAGAATCTGGCACTTTCCCTTGTTGAACTTCATGTGGTTGGTGGTTGCCCAGTTCTCCAATTTGCCAAGATCTCTGCAGGGTCACCCTGTCCTTGAGGGAGTCAACAGCTCCTCCTTCCACTCCTGAGTTCATTTATGGAGATGTTGAAGAATGCTGGGTTGAGGATGGAGCCCTGTGGAACCCCAGAGGTGACAGGTCACCAGTCTGATGCCACCCCATCCACTGTCACCACTCATGCCTGACCTGTGAGCCACTTGCTCACCCATGCCATGATGTGTTTATCCAGCTGTGTGCTGAACATTTTCTCCAGAAGGATACTGGGAGAGACACTACTGAAAGCTTTTCTGAAATCCAAAAAGAGTGCATCCACAGGCTTCCCTTGATCAAGGGAACCCATAAGGTGGGTTACTTTGTCATTAAAGGAAGGCAGTACTTTCTTCTCATAAGCTGTGCTGGCTGTGGCCAATGACTGTGTTATCTTCCAGGTGTTTTTCAATACTCTGAGATTAATCTTCTGTATAACCTTACCAGGCACTGAAGTGAGACTGACAGGCCTTCCTGCCCTTCTTGGAAAGCGGGACAGTGGTCACCAGCTTCCATCAGCTAGGACCTTTCTGGGTTCCCAAGACTGCTCTAACATCATTGAGAGAGATTTTTGTGATGACATCAGCTAACTCTTTGAGGATTTTTGGATGAGTCCCATGAGACCCCATAGATTGGCAGGCATCCAGGTGGAGCAGCTGATCCCACATTATATCAGTGTCTGCTGGGAGTTGATCATTCTTGCAGTCACAGTCCTCCAGCTCAGGGTACTGACACCTCCTTGTTTCATCATCTCTGTTGAAGACAGAGGCAAAGAATGCATTATATACCCCTACCTTGTCCATATCCCCATTTTCAGTTCTCAAACTACAGCACAATATAAAGGAAAAGATGTACATGACTGAAAAGACATACGTGATTTTGTTTGGTAAAATTAATTTAAATATAAATTATCTTATGTACAACTACAGATCTTCATGTCAGCATACAAAAAAAAAAAAAAAGAAATTAGGGAAACATCCAAAAGGTTTTCAAATAAGATTTCAAATGAGTTTGGCAGAGTTTGACAGTGTAAGTTGTGCTCTGCATGAATATATTTCAGAAGTACTTTTCTTACAGCTGCATCTTTGCTCTACATTTCACCTTCCTAAACAGTGAATTGTTCTTGGGTATTATGTGAAGTCTTCAAGGCTTTTATACTACTGATAGTCGTGTATTGATTCAAATTCTTCAGTACTGAGAGTGGAAACTCTTCATGTAACACAAGTACTCATAATACTGCTTAGTGGCTAAGATAATGGTTAAATAATGTAGATTTTTCATGCATATTCAAGTACACCTTTTCCACAAAATTATTTACTATTCTGATAACCACTGCATCACCCCAAGACAAGCAGATATTTGAAGTTCATACCAAAATTAGACTGAAAATTTTGTAAATTGTCTGCCTTTGCGGCAAATTCATGATTATTTTCAATTTTTATTATCGTTCTATACGGAATGATAGCTCAGAATTTGTCTGGTATCTCCGCAGGTATTTCCTTACAAACTGAAAGAGAGTGAAACCCATATAATGGATACTTATCTTTAATACCTTTTTCAGTGCTACTAGCAGAAGGGCTCCTCAGGTAGCTAGCTGAGAAACCAGCTCTCTCTGATCTCCTCTCAGGTTTAATGGCTTCTGGAAAATGACTTATAATAGCTCATGAGGCCTCAGCCATCGTCCCCTAGGGCTGTCCACTGACTGGTTTTCTTTCACAAGTTTGATTTTATTGTAATTGTCTTTGTTATTATTATCATTGTTTAGTGGAATAACAAGCTTGGCGGGGGAGGAATGAATTTTGGTTAAGTCATTCTGAGCCATGTTTTCCAGATTATTTTGAGCATTTTAGGTGCTTGAATTCTGTTTGCTTCTTGTATCATTTCACACCCTCCCACTTCCCAGACACATGCAAGCTTTACAAGCATTTTAATTGTGGGGTAAACTGACATCTCACAAGAAAACAGTAGGACAGGGAATTCTTTGAAGATAAAGCACTACAATATTCCCTTCAGAGAGTCACCCGTAAACCTCACTGCTGTGTAGTCTCTTCTGCTTAGCCCATCTCTGATGAACAGTGTTATCATGAGAAGGCAACAGAGTCAAATTAATGATCGTGCTTCAAGTTTTATTCTGTCTGAGCTGCTGTCAATGTTTATCAGAACTACAGCATATGGACACTCTTTAACCCCATATATAACTACATTGCATTCTCTAATACAGTTGTCATTTATTCTGAACTTGGTTATTTCATTCCACCTGGCAGCTCCACAAAACTGGCTGGCATCTTTATTGTCGTATAGATGGTTTAAAACCATGAAACCTCAAAACCCTAAGTAGAACAAACTGGGATCTGACATTGGGTTTTTTTTGTTTGTTTGTTTGGGTTTTTTTGGTTTTTTTTTTGTTTGGGAACTAAAAATACTTCATTTAATCAGAAAATTACTTGTGACAATTCTGTTACATATGACTTTTTTCTTTCAAAACAACAGCATTATTTGCAGGAAGGGATGAACCTGAGAAGCCTCAGAATTTAGATTTACAGTGTTTTTTAAGATTTTTTAGATTTACATTGTTTTTGAAACCAGACAGGTAATGGAGAAACTGTCTCAAGACATCAGGAGCTAAAAGATCCTGAGGAGGGATCGAGTGATTTAAGGCTTGCTAGGAGCAAAGCTGAAGTCCCCGGAACTGAAATCTCAAAGCTGCAAGGTGTCTTGGCAGTTTTCTATCTGTAACTGTGGTTTCTGATGGAGAGATCTGCAGAAAGATTTTAATATAATTGGCATTCTGTTTCAGTAAAGCAGTTTCCTACGATTCACCAGAGATTTTGAATACAGCTGGGACTCACCCATATTAAGAAAACCTCATCAGAAAATCCACAAACTGTTTGCTATTATTGTAACCCCAAATAATGGGATAGTAATTAAAAAATTGCATAGTATGCAGTAAAATTAAGCATGAGTCTTTCATTTTCAGAAAGCAACAATGTTTAAATTAAAAGGGTTTTTCTTGTTGGAGTTGGTGGGTTTTCTCCCCTGCCAGTCCTTGCTTTTTCCATAGAGAAGTGTGACAAAAAGATGGAGCAGCTTTCACGTCCTATGAGCTTTAGACCAAGAGGCAATCTTTCAAAGCGACGTAGAGGGACTGTGCTATGCAACTCCTGTTAAAATCACTGGGAACCTGGAGGCTGAACTTCTTCCCAGCTTTGAAAATATACCCTAAACTACAGTAATTGCCATTTATCTCTGCTTGAATTACCTGGATGATTAATCATATTTCAATTTTAAAGTGTTATGATTCCACTTCTGGGTACCAATACAGCTGTGTTTCAATGGTATAACTTTATTGTGAAATCTCAAAGCAAGTTCTTTTTCATTTGTCATGTAGTAAGCTCACATAAACAAAAATGTACAATTTTCATAAATTTTATCAACAAATTACCTTATTAAAAATATATAGAAGATAAATTTTTGTGATAGAAGTTCATTTTTATGCATGTTAAATTTTAAATAAAATAGCCATAATGAGCTAATGTGAAACTTTGACAAATTAAACTAATAGACATTGGTTGTAATGTAATGTTATTATTAGTAATTCTGAAAGGTTAGTGCATCTATATGTGCAAAAATCTCTCTACAACTAGTTAAGAGAAGTATTGTAAGCAATATTAAAATTGAAAGATTAATGTGATGATCTCAAAAGTAAAAACTGTAGGGCTGGGCAACTTGATAGGCTGCAATATACCCCTTAAATGCATTATGAGTATGTCAGCCAATGTAGATATTAGTAGTCTTGGTATGAAGCTATTAGCACTCTATTTCCTCATTTACAGATGTTTGACTTTTGATACCAGTGTGCGACTCCCACTGATGGGTTACTTGAGCACAGGGTGAGAAACAGCCTTTTCACATGCTTCTACATTCTGTAAACATATTACTTTCATAAATACAAGCCTTTGCAAAAGTCTTTCATGACTCTGAAATGTAAAGTGAAAACATACAATATATGAGAAGGATTAGATTATTTGAATTTCATTATATGTACCCTTTTGCTGCCTTACATGAAGTTTTCCTTAATAAGTATTAAAATAAGATTTTGTTTAGCCTTACACTACATTCAAGAGGAAGACAGATGTCAAAAAGTTCAGCGAAACTGATTTGTAACTTCTGATCCAAGCAGAATTTAAAATCAAAGCCAGAGTTTTGACAGCCTTATAGTAACAGAAGTCTTGAATTCTAATCTGGGTACAAATTTTGTGACCCGTGATTTTGTTTGTTTTTTGTTTGTTTGATTTATTTTCCAAATACAAGTCTTTTATGGTATAATGATCAAAATCCACTATCTACTTTCCAAGAAACATACATGTACAAAACAAAAATATTTTTATCAATGCAAATTCAAAGGAGTAGATTCACAAACAAGTAGAGAAATTTCTCATATAGTCAAGGGGTTGGTTCTGATTATAGCAATCCTTGAAAAATCTAAAATCTAAAATCCACCAATATGCTAAAAACCTTCTCGGAATCAAAGGGAATTGAAGCTAGCAGGAAACCAGAAGCAGCATTTCAGTTTGCTAGAGGCAAACATGAAGCTGACCAAAAAAAAAAAAGTGTCACAGCAAAATGCCAGAAAGGATAATTTTCAGATTGCCTAACTTTTTGTAATTAACTGCAAAAAGAAAGGGGGAAAAGATAGCTGGTGCTAAAACTCACAGCAAATCCCATAGTGCAGTTGTATTTTAAAAGGCCACAGAAATTAAGGGAACAAATCTGTGTCACATACCTAGAGTAAACATAACTTAGACTGTAACACAAAGATTCAGCTGCAAATTATCACCCAGCTCATGGAGATTATCTGAACATGAAACCTGTAGTTTCACGTAGTCCAACAGTAGTCCTACTTCTACTCCTTCTCTTCCAATTTCCTGCTCTCTGACCTTGTCCCACTGTAGTCCATGCTCAGTACAGTCAATAAAAAGGGAAATAGCCATGGCTCCATTCTCATTTTGACACCTGATTTCATTTACATTCATTTACATTTGACACATCATTTCATTTACATTCCCTCCAACAACAGGCTAGTTTGCAGAGGAGATCACTATAATATGTTAAGAACTGATTTAAACAGAATCTGGATACCTGATTACCTAAAAAAATCTATCCTTTCCTTCCCCATCTTCATGAGCCTGGAGAGTCACAAGCAGTGCAGTGCAGTGCCTGCTCCAGCACTGGGGTCCAGGTTTGAAGTTGATGTTACCACAATGGGTCTCTCAGCAGCCTTGGTGGGCTCCATAGCACAGCCACTGCACAAAGTTAAGGACTGTTCTTTAAGTGGGCTGTACGTAGTGGAGACATCTGCTTACACAGATGACTACCAGAGTCATCTGTCAGACCTTTTATTCCATGGCCCTTGTGTCTGCTATTTAGCCATTGGTCCCACATGGATATTTCTTATGTCATAGTTTTTTACTCAAATGATATAATTCAACTGTACTGCTGATTCAAGTTCATTTTGCTCAGGCAAAGTAAATTTAATTTAAATTATTCACCTCAATTTTCTTCTTGGAAGCCACTAAAAAACCAGAAGTACATTGATTTAAACTCAGTTCAACATTCTTCTCCAGGATACATTCTCTTTCTGCAAGCCTGCATGTTCCTTTTTCCAGGTTTTATTAATCTAATGATGAATGGATTAAAAACACGTGTTGGTTGGTACCAGGTAGTTTGATGTTATCTGAAAGAGCTGTGTTCATACTAGGAACTTCAAAAATGCAACAGAGTTACATCGACAGCTTCTTTCCTTCACTCTGAAGACAAAAATGAGTAAAAATTACTACTTTTTAGCTTTTCTTTATCTGCCTTCTAATAGGTTTCATTTTTTTCTCCTCTGATTACCAGCATGTAATGCTCCCTATTCTGGTTCCTTAGCCCATTTTTCCTTCAGTGTGTAACCAGTCCTAGATTGTGTTGACAAAATCCTCCTCTCTTTTATGTGATGATTTTTTTATTTCTAATTCTTCTGACCTGTCTCCTCCTTAGAATGAGTGTCTGCTCATTCTAAAAACATTGCTTCTGTCTTAATTTCCTCCTACATTTTCAACATTTTTTCCATGCTAACTTCTTCCCGTCTACTGCCACTTCCTACCAGTCTAAACAAACCCCTCGTTGATGATCTCATAAGTTCCTTCCTCTTGTAATTTTCTTTTGAAAATCTATTCCATAAAATAGTGATGGTTTTCATAAAACAGAATATATTAGTTATCACAGTGCGACAAGTACTGGTTTTGTTCACAGCTCACAAGAGTCAACTGAACAATCCAGTGGACTCAATCTATGCTTGAATCTTGACTATTTATAACTGCCTATGTTCTTCCAAAAGAACACTTCATATCCCCAAGAAAAAATTATTTCCCCATCAGAAATTCATGTCGCTGCTGAGGAATGGATGGGATGCTGCACAGCTAAAATTGTGTGAACAAATGTTCATCTGACATTAAAAAAACCAAAAAACCCTCAAAAACGCCACCACCACTCCACCACAAACAAAACCAAATCAATCAAAGCTCCACCTGTCTCAAGTTCAAATTATTTTAATTTATGGCCAGAGGTTTCAAGCTAACCAGTTACAGTAATGACAATGAAATTAGAAAAATCTGTTTGTGTAACACCAGAATAACACAAGGCTGGCTTTGGCAGATTCAAAGAGTTCTAAGTCAAAATGTTTGATACACAAAATCCTTATCTGTAAACTGGAGAGACTTTGATTTGACAGGTGGACCACTCAGTGGGTAAGGAATGGGCTGTATCATCACACTGAAAAGAAAGCTTGGTCAATGGCTGGACATCTGGGTGGAGACCAGTGAAAAAGCAGGTCAGGACCCACTTTTTACTGATCCCTCAGGGGTCAGTATTGGGTCTGATGCTGTTTAACATCTTCTCCAGAAATATGAACCGTGGGGCTGAATGTATTCTCAGCAGGTTTGATGGTGACACCAAGCTAAGTGACACAGTTGGCATGTTGGAGGGAAGGGGTGCCATCCAGGGGGATGTTGACAGTCTTGGAATGTGGGCTGAGGCAAGTCTCATGGAGTAAGTTAAACAAGTCCATGTGCAAGGTTCTGCACACAAGTCAGGGAAATCTCCCAAAAAAGATTTGGTGAGCAGAGAATAGGTTGAGAGAATAGAATTGATTTCTGGGGAGAGAGACAGGGGAGGCTGGTAGACAAGAAGTGTCCACCATCTCCTGGAAATGTCCACTTGCAGCACAGAAAACCTCAAATGAAATGTGGGCAGCAAGTTGAGGGAGCTGATTCTCCACTGCTACTCAGGTCTCCTGAGATCCCACCTGGAGTGCTGCATCCAGCTCTGGGGTTCTCAGTACGAGAAAACCTATTGGAGAGAGTCCAGAGGAGGCCATGGAAATAATCAGAGAACTGGAGCATCTCATACAAAGACAGGATGAGTGAGTTAATGCTTCTCAGCCTGGCGATGAGTCCTTAAAGGAGAAGGAGGACTCCTCCTATAAGGACTCCTGGGGAGTCCTTACAGCAGTTTTCTAATACCTGAAAGAGGTTGGCCACGAGAGATTTAGAAAGGAGTACACTACAAGGACACAAAGTGATGGACAAGATGTAATGGCTTCAAACTGAGAAAGAGTAGGTTTAGATTAGATGTTTGGCAGAAATTATTTACTATGAGGTTGGTGAGGCACTGGCACAGGTTGTTCGGAGATATTGTCAATGCCCATCCCTGTAAGTGTTCAAGGCCGTGTTGGATGCGGCTTTAAGCAGCAGTCTAGTGGAAAGTTCCTCAGCCTACAGCAGGGGGCTGGAACTAGATAATCTCTGAGGTTGCTTCCACCCCAAATCATTCTGCAATTCCACAATTTCCAGATTTTGGCTCATTTTTGTGTCTCAGTACAAAAAAATTATGGCTGAAAAGGTCAGAAAGTAGATTTCTAAAAGAAGTAATGGCTGTAGATTACATAGTTCCTTTTACTGTAATTCACTCACATCCCTTTATGCATGACTTCCTCCAAAGAATCATAAGATATGCAATGGAAAACAGCCCTTTCAACAGCAGCACATACCTGATTTACCAAAACGGTATGATACTGTTGCCTTAGTAAGATGGAAACTTTTATCTTCCTCAGAGACTTGCTTACTGTAGTCATTTCATTGTAGATGAAATGCCAAACTTCTTGGGAGTATCATTTGTGATCTATAGACCAGTAATTGCCGTGGGAACCTTCAAGGTAGTGAGTCAATACAGGAGAGTGCAGAGCTGAGTAATGAAGATGCTTACTCATGGGAAAAAGAGACAACACAGTCATAGCAGTTTCTATGATAAAACAAAACTGTAACTATTAAAAAGCTAAAATCCCTTCACATTTATTCAGAGAGCTCTTTCACACTCATTTTTAGAGATTGGTCCCACCTGTAAATGTCTTATCAGTAGATATAGATATGCCAGTCCTCATTCTTGCATAGTTCTTCAACTAAGAGAACACAGTTGTGTTGAATATTACATGGACCAGCCTATTACACTTTCATAAAATGTGGTAAAAATAACATAAATTTAAAATTAAAATGACCCTAAAATATTGCATAAAAATAGTTTTGCTGAAATCAAATTTTTAACATGAATATTTAAAATGCAGAAGCTTAGCTGCAAGACATAAATATATCAAAAACATTTTCCATACAGAGTGAAATAAGCTAAATCTTTATGTTAAAATTTGGACTTATGCACTGCAAATCTATCCCATGTGTCCTTAGATTGCTTTAACGTCTCCAATTTGGAAGCCTCATGCTAGACAACAAGGTAGAAATCGATACAGGTTTTTGTAAACTGCCCAGCTGATTAACTTTTGTTGACCCTGGACTGAAACGTCAGGTTTGGCTTTTTTCCTTTTTCCTTTATAATGAATAGTCCTTAATAAATGAGTATAGCAGATACCAGGATGCAAGTACAAAAGATAATTTGTTTCAAGATTCTCAGATCAGAAGGGCAATGAAGTGGCCTAACTGCTACGAAAAAGGGTTAATGACCTTTTTGTAACCTCTGACATGGTGGTGAAAAAATAAAATAAAAACAAAGCATATGGGGTTTTTTTGCATTCTGATTGCATAGAAATTTTAAGTGTGAGCATTAGACAGTGCTTCATCCTTCTGTTAGTATTTTGTTTGGAGTTGACTTCTCACTAAGAAACCTATGCAGATTAAATATAACTGTTAGACTGATAAGCCTGTGAAATTAAGGGCTTCATAGTATAAAAGCTCCATATTCATATTTAATTTTATCATTTATGTTATGTAGAACTTTTTAGTGCTTGTAAACCAGTTCTAGACATGATCACAGCTAAGTTAAAATAATTTTTTTATATTCTTCAGCTTACTGCAATTATAGCTGAATTGAAAATCAGGTCTGAGGAGTACGCTCTGTATATTATTCCACATAAGCAATACAAGTTTATTATTAAAAAGAATTGAAACAAACACATGTCTGCAGGGTTTATTTTGAAAATGAATCCTTTTCAAATCTTCAGAAGATTTGACGCCCACAAAATGTGACTTTATTAAACCTAATTATTTAATTCTGCAGCACCTATTAAAGCCCAATCACACTATGCCCCAGCTTTGCTTGCAGGTGCTGTGGAGGGAGGAGCCTAGGGCTGTGTGGGGGTGGCCAGGCTGCTACTCTATACCAAGCATTTCATCGGGGAGGGGGGGCTTGGCTTAGAGGGGAGTTAAAAGGTGAACACACCCTGGAAACAACACATTTTTGTTCCATTCCTCGCTTGGGGAAGTTTATTAGAATATAATCCCAATATTGCTGGGTGGAGTGTGCCTGCGCTCGTCCGGCTCTAATGCTCTGAACCAAAAGGAAGCAGCTGTGGTGTTTCAGCTCAGGGACACCTCTGGCTGGCTGGAAGTTGCAGTTAGGCACTCGGAATGAGTCCAGGCAAAGTAGAAACTCAGTTTACCTCTAGTGGAAAAAGTTCAGGCGATGGTGAAGAGAAAGAGAGCGGATTCTGCCGGAGGGTTAAATCCAGAGTTTATTCCAGGGTGACAGAGTTCTGAATCTCGGTAGCAGCTCCAGCTGAATTCCAACCACATGGCTGCACTGCCTTTTAAACCCACAGGGAGGGCGGAAGGAGAGGATAGGTGAGCCACCAACCAGGTGGGAGGGGGAGGGTCTCAGGGGACAATGGCACCTGGACAGGCCAATGACCCCAGGTCTGAGAAGCATCTTTTGAACTTCTGCCAATCACACGACGCCCTTACTGGAATGTGGAACTTGACAGACAACAGTTAGGAAGAGGGCAAGGGGGAGGGGGAAGGGAAGGAAGGAGTTGGCACAGCTGAGGGACAGGATAAAGCTTCACAGCACAACAGAACCAACACCACAGATTTTGTCTCTCTCCCACCACTGCCCATCCCTTCCTGTGCCTTGGGAAGAACACAACTCCAAGTGCCAAACTCAGCTGAGCCCAGGGCAGTGCACGGCACTGGTGCAGTGAGCAGCCACGGGCACTGAGGGGTACAGAAAGACCAAGCCCAGCTGAGCCCAAGCCAAGCTGAGTGGAGAGGAGCTCAGCTGAGCTGAGTTCTGCTGACCACAGGTGAGCCCAGTGTGCTGAAAAGTGGGTGAGGCAATGTGGATAACTCTGTCTTGTTTCTGTTGGCTCAGGCTCAGGGACAGGAAACACTGGCAGGGGAGAGCATCCACCACCTTGTCCTGCTCTCCGTGGGCCATGTGGAACAGAGTTGAGGTGTGAACACCTTTTGTGTGTAAAGCACATTGTCTGTTGTATATTTTTGTTAATATCACTGCTGTTACTGTGGATTTCTCTTTCCATTGCTGTTTATTTTCAGTAGATTGTTATCTCAACCCACAGCCTCTGTTGCTGTCCCTCTCTCTGGAGCAGGGTGGAGGAAAGCAGAGATGCTTATTTGGAGTTTAATTCTCAGCTGTTTTTTTAAAGCATCACACACTAACATGACCATCTTTTTCTATCCTCATTAATTTCCGATTCAGGATTATGAAGAATTTTCATGAACAGGAGATATGAACCTTCCTGCACTTTTATCAGTTTATATACTAAATCTGAGTCCCACTCTTAGACAGCTTGGTAAAGTCCACAGAGTAAACCAAGATTTAGAAATATTTCAAACAGTATTCTAAATTCAACTGCTGCAAATCAACTCAAGCAGATCAACTGAATCAACAATCAACTTCTCTCTCCTGCATAGTATTGTTAAAGGAATGGCCAACTAATCACAGCAAGGTTGTCATGCATGTGCTTCAAGCTGCAGTCCTGAACTGAAATTTCCTGAGGAAGATTACATGACAAATTTTTTCCTAAATTACTATTTGAGGGAAAAACCTGTTTCTCAAACATGCTTATTTAGTACCGAAATTATCTAACTGCATGGGGTTAAGTGAGTTTACTTGGATTTTTTTTGTATTAAGAGTAGGTCTTCCACACCATCTTTGTGTTGGCAACATCATTATTCTTCCATTAGTTCAGAGCTAAAAGTGGCCCAGTCCACAAAGACCTACTTCAAAATATTTATGGAATGAGTCATGCCTCAGAAGTTTCTGCTCAAAGTGTTTTCCTTCAGTTTATGCACATCTTGCTGTCCAACATTGTAAACCAATAAATCAAAACATCAAAGGCTGTGTTGTGCATATTATGAGGAGTGAAGACCAAATAGCTTTTTTCTGTAGAAGGTAATATTTTTTACAATTTCCTTCTCTGAAACTTGCAAGTGGTACTCAGAGTCCAAGTACTTTTAGTTCAATTGCCAACATCTAATGACACTCAGCAACACTTTCAGAGTATACAAGTACTTGTTTACTTCATGATTGCTAATGTTGTCTCAACTAAAGCTCAGAAGTTAAAGAAAATATTTTTTAAAGTTTTATTTGCATGAGAATTATTCTATTATTTGTTTGGGAGATGGCCCTGATCTTTTAAGAAGTCACTGCACTAGAAGGTCAAATGATTCACATAGTGGGATATTTTTTCTTCAATTCTGATGACAGTATTACACAACAGAATGGGAGAATTATTCCATTGCATGACAAAACCCTGATCTTTAATCATCTGCAAAGTAAAATAGCCTGTTCTGAAAAAATAGGATGCCCCAGCTCTCCCCAGACCAATCACAGGACATGTCAGCTTCTGGAGACCATAGTGAGCATCAAAAACACCTCTTTAGGTCACCCTTGGGACTGAGAAGAGTAGGCGACATGTTGTTGGATGAAGGGGAAGAATTTCCTGGGACTGTACAAGACTTCCTAGAGGTTCCCTGGGGGCTGCTGGGAGCTGGTGACATCCAAGTGTTTAAATCTCACTGCTGAAGGGCTCTGCACTGCACATCTGTGCATGCACTTTTTTGGGAGTGCACCACTATCCCTG